>UYYA01005007.1:0-31857 GCA_900624975.1 Angiostrongylus costaricensis
AGTCGTTGTCCCATTGCCAACCCTCTTATTTGAGCGTAGTACTTTCCGGACCTTCTGAAGATTGAGCAGCTCAAGCATTCTTTTAAGAGTGCCATCAGGTGCTCTATCTTGAAGCCATACATGTTTATTTCTTCTTCGTGTTGTGTAAGGAGTTCGAATGTGGCTTGCATTGCGGAGTTATTCGACACGTTTGTATAAGGGGCGGTAACGTCGAAGGACTCCATCACGCACGCGCTGTTGGGCTGCGCAGTACGTAGACGATCCAGAAACATCTGGGTATTCGTAAGATGGGCTGGAATGTGTTTCAATAACTGGTTAAATATCAGGGTTAAAAAACTATGTTATCCTGTCCGTTGGCCCGTCTACGCAGCTAATGATAGGTTTAACCTTAAATAGTGATGGATCGGTAGACGCAAGATCATCACTGGATACTAACTTATGAGTTTTTATAAGAAAGTACAAGACGGGGCATGTTGGTAAGTCAACTTTAAGTTGAGAGATAACTGATGGTTTCAAACCAGCAGCCCTTACCATTTTGGCCCATTCGTGGTTTAGTTTTCGGTATTTACTTTTGAATTCCTCCTCAGATGATGGGCGATAAAGCGAAGCATCCTCAAGATGCTTTTTCGTTATTTCCACATCTAACTAATGAGGAATTACGACAAACTCTCCACCCTTATCGCTAACGGATAGTCTTATGGTTTTCAACCTTATCAGCTCTCGTACCTCTCGCATACCACGTCTTTGCACTGGAGTGGGGTTTGAGCTGTATCTTTTCGGTGATAAAGGTGGAGTGATAAAGAAAATCAGAATAGGTGTAGAGGAAATCGTAGGCCTCCAAACGACAACTCTAGCGATAGAAGGGTCCCGTTTATCCTACCCTTCATCTCAAATGATATAAGTACAGCTATAAAACGCTGCTTAAGAAGGGCGGGCTTAGAGAATTCGGTGAGCGTAGTTGAAATACCACCGAGTAATCTTAAGCGCCAGCTAGTTCGCAACCGCCTATATGACCGTCTATATGCAACTCAAAATCGCATAATTTGCCCCAGTGGTAGAGACGGTGATTGCATGAGCTCGGGTATAGTTTATCTGATCTCCTGTAAGACGTGTGGTGACGAATACATTGGCGAAACGGGTAGACCCCACTGTGTCCGCATGAAAGAACACCTAGCCGGCAAAAATAGACCAAATACCCCGCTAGGCACGCATAGGACCCAGATACATAACGGGGACGACTTCGAAGTATGTGTCACGATCCTCGCACGCGAATCAAGAAGACAAACGCGAAAAACTCTCGAGGCACTCTGGATTAATTCCAGAAATCCGAAAATGAACCGCAGGGAAGAATGCCTCATTATCACGCGTGATATAGGGCAGTATATAAAACTGCTTTTCTGATGTGAGGGGCACATTATACTTCCACGTGATTTCTGTGCGGTTGGTCTCTACGTGACATACTTAGTGGAAACCTCATAGAAAGCGGTGAGTGTGCAAAGCTGTGTTCAAAGTGATTGAAATCTTGGTTTGGAGTTTCTTTGTTTGGTTATGGAGGCGTCTGGCCGAGTGGATTGCTATCAACTTGACCTTTCCAGGCTCTGAGGAAGGCGAGATCCGCCGCAACGTCAGCTTAATCGTGAACAAAGAATAATAACACCTTGCGTTTGCTCAACAAAAATACGAAGAAAATTCTACAGTAGTGCTCCGCTCTTTCGAATCGCCAATAGGACAATCAGATATTATCGTTCTGGAGTACGAAAATGTACACCAGACGAGAAATGTGAAGTAAACAGATGTCACGTTAAATTTTTTGAACGAAGCCCCTGTAGAAATAGGCTTAGAAGACATTAGAGTTTTACCATGGAATTCTATTATTTTATAAAGTTCACAATCAATACTTATATGATACAGAGGAGAGGAATTTTACATTTTACTCCTGGTACTTCTAAAATACAGTAAAAGTTTCGTTGATTCAGGATAGTTGAAAAATTCCCACCATCATTATTTTTACCTCTTCTGCAGTCGTCGCATTCCTCCATGTTATATCATAAACTGTCCTGCCTGTGCTTTTATGAGCTAAATTTAAAATCTTCGTCCCGATGACGATCATCGCCGAGTAGCAACGGTCATACAAATATACTACAATTTCTAGGTTTACATCAATCACCTCAAAACTATTGATCACTATCACCATTAGACAGCCTATGAACGAAGAAACATTAACCGCCATTAGAAGATTATCCGATAAACCAGCTGTGTTAGTTCTGCAGATATGATCGAGTACAGCTGGTTCTCGATAGGATCGTCACGTACCCGACGATCTGTAAGTTGCACTGAAATGCCTTGGCCCGCCCACTTGACGCAGTTTTCCGGTCGGTCGACTGTGTTTCCAGCCTTTCTGTTTTCGTCAAAACTCCTCTGATTTCAATACCTTCTAGAAGAATTGCCGCATATAACGTGAACAGTTACGCGAGCGTCACGTTTGTAAACGTACAATCGCCGTAATGGCTGTGGATCTGAAACGAAACTTTCTTAAACTGATCATGCATTTTCGACGTCATGATCTGGTTAGTTGTTACTAATCGATTAGAGCTACTTGTCCAGGGTTTTTCAGCCCTATATGTAGTTTTTCGCTAGACAATGGCCGCTCGCATCAACTATGTTTGCCTTGACCTAGTCGCCGTTCCAAATATATGGGTCATCCGTTGTTTTTCGAACTTTCGTATGCGATACAATAAAGGAAAGAGTTTACATTGTGAGCGCTGGTTTCAGTCAGTTGCAAAACGACGAGTTTAATCCGAAAATGATCCTTGCTAATTTCTTCTATATAGTCTTATGTTCTCAAAAAACCTGTTGTATTGAACTATTTGAATGATTGGAGACCCGTACTGAAAGTTGAACACCTATGCTTCTTTCTTTCTAACTGCTCCGCCTCGGTCTTTATAGTGTAGTGTTTTGATTTACATGATACAGACCGCATTTTTTTTGAATGGACCTTCTTCATTAAACACTAGGCGAATAGTGTTTGAGGGTGATAGAAAGGTGCTAGTAATGAAGCCCAATGAGAGGCCCGTTTCATCTAGCAGGGGAAATGTAGCATGGTTGTTATAGTAGGGAAGTATGGAACGGACGATAGACGCCACTATTCGACTGAACTCGGTGCTCTTAAGCAATTTTTTTGACTTGTGTAGCAAAAAGTCTGAACCCGCAAAAAGTTTTGTTTACTGACTGTTGGCTATTTCTTATCCTAAAATACCAATATCCACTGTGAATGAAGCGGTCCATGGAACTAAATAGTCCGGTGAGAGATTCCAGACTGAATTCGTCGAGGATCATGACCGTCTTTACAACGAGGCAAAGGCCAGTGGTGATCATCGTGCAGTCACCACACATTACTATTCCTTGATGTCCGCAGTCATCGACGAGTACTTTGGAGGTCTGTGAACTTTGTAACGTTCATTTTCTGTTAAATCTATCTACTTCTAGTTGAATCTATTTGAGCTACTACTATCTATTTTGTTGATGAACGCTTTAACATCACCAAACTCTGTATAGGAAGTTTTATATCGATAAAATATTATAAGACAATTGAGACAAAATATCGATAAAGGATCACGATGATCATCCAGAAATTTTTTAAGCGATTGAAAGCAATGCGTTTCTCATAGCTCGCGTCACTAAACCTGAGAGTCTTGAAAATTGTACATTTCACAGTAATCTTGTCCATATTAAGAACTACAGTAAGATTTTTTGACATCGTCTGTACAAACTTTTTTGGTGTGTTTTCGAAAAATAATCTGATCAGCTATTATATGCTGTCAGTTTAGTGCATAGCCTAAAGGAAACGTTGTCAAAAGATGAATATGCGCTACAATTCCATTTTTTCTCATTAATAATTCCCACGCTTTCTTATACTGCTTTTATTTTAATACTCTAGTTTCAATCGCAATTAAGCGGAGATATGGGCAGGGTTCGGGAACTTAGCTGAGATTCAAACCCGCGCTTGCTCTTGCCGGGTTGTCACGTGCTGTCGTCCACCACATTAACCGAGGCGCTTGCTATACCTTTCAGTAACCACGCATCAACAGAGATGATCTGAGGGGCAGAAATGGACATTGAACCCTATTAAACTGTGGCAAAGAACACATGAGCTCCCGGAAAGCGCGAGGGCTGATTCGAAGCCCACCCGAGGCTCCGAGTTTTGCTATTATCTCAGCATTGTTGTGGTTACATCTCACATAGTAACCTGCGATGAAAAAAAAAAGAACAGGCGGTAAATAAGAGTTAAGAGATACAGTACCACTACTTTCCACCAATTTCTTATTTTCTATTATAAAAAATGATTCAGTCTTCAGGAAATTTTCACTTTGCTCCGCCACGAAAGGGAAACTTATCGTTGGAGGAAGCGCTCATGGAACTTCATAGGTTTGTTAGACGCAAATATTCTTTTTTGGCCTCTCTATTGGATCCCTCCCTCTTTGTTTTTAAAAACTTTGAAGCATTTAGAAGAATTGGCGAACGATTGGGTTTGCGTGCGGGCATGTCTTGCGTCGATCTCGGTTGCGGAATCGGCGGAGTGATGAGAAATCTGGGGCCTACAGGCGCTAACCTTATAGGAATTACCATAGCAGCGAATGAGGTTGAGATTGGTATGTAAAAGTTTAAGAGTACATTTTTTTTGTAATTGCTATTTATAGCATCTTATTTGACAAGTTCTTGAAGGCTTTCAAATGAGAATTTATTATAATGTGACCCTCTTTATAAAACTGTTATGTGATCGATGCTGGAAATGTTCGATTCTCATGGAAATTTGTAGTCAGTCATAATTTCATTAGTCCAAGTTCCACTTCTTTCGTATCTTTGCGGGGAGAGCTTCTTCAGTTCTTGGCGCCATGCGCGAATTTCTGCTCCTGAGCTGTCACAGCTGAGTTCATTGAATATGGCACAAGGTTTCGTAATGGATTGAAAGTTCACCCATGTTTCGACTTCGTACCAGTGGCACTTTACTTTAGAAACTTCTTTGATTGTGCAAAGCTGCCTATCTCTGCACTCTCGGAAACCGTTCTTGTGCTTTCCCATGCCATCACCATTTGTCATCTTGTATGTTGTTGAAACAGTATAGTAATGCACTGGTTTCCTCTTAATTCAGCTTACAGATGGACGAGATGAATAACTTCTCAGCTTTAGAAACTGTTAGGGAAGTGAACATAGGAACAACCCAGGCCACAATGTAGTGTCAGTAAACTAAGTGCCAATCTATCGAAGTACTAGTCAGGTAGAAATTGTGCTGTAGTCCACGCGATTTCTCGCAATTCGTGAAGACGGACCATTCGAGTATTCAAATAAGTTGGGATAACCTTTCAATCAAATTGCGTTGTTTTTATTATCGCAGTTTCATCTATGTCTTTCTTGATAGAATCCACGGTTTTCCTTGCGCTTGTTCTTTCAATTCATCCACCCATTTATCCATGTCAACATCATCGTCGACAAAACAAACGTTCACTGGAGCACACCCATCGTTGTGAGCCCTGTAGGTTGGTCTCCACTTATAATACTCAGCGGAAGACTCACAGAATACGGCTCTGAAGGCGAAATCCACCAAAACGTTAGCTGCTGTGAACAAATAGTATGTAGCAACAACCTTGCGTGTGCTTATCAAGAAAGCAGCGAATTCTTTATTAAGGATTTCCTACCGCCGTCTTCGTCCCATCTTAGTAATTTTATGATTCTTCTTACTGTGATGGTTATTAGATTTGACAAAACGATATCGCGTTTTCTGACTCTCTTTCTAGTGCGAATGTCAAGAGAAAGAGTGTATCGAAGTGTAATCGTGAAAGCAGTCAGTTAGAGTTTTCGTGTAATTTGGACTGCTTGGTATTGGTAATAAATGGGCCGTGTGGCGCAGTGGACGGAAGCGCCCTGCAACACACGCGTGGAATCGATCCCCGCACTTATGGCCCACTAAGCCTTCCATCCCTCTGGGGTCGGAAAATTGGTACCAGACTTGTCTGGAAGGATGGTTCGATACATCGGTGGGCCGCCGTGAATCATTATAAAGGCCAGATATTCATTCAATCACCTCCAGCGATACTTAACGAAGTCGAATGGCGCATCCCTCAGGAATTGAACAACGCCGAGAACTTTATCATTTTTTATCCTTTTATTGGTAATACAGTTCGATGTCGTCTTATACTGCTGATGAAACAAGGGCTACTTGAACAGATTTCTACAAATCTGCCTATGGTTTGATGTAATCGTTGTTCATATCCAGATTCTTTAAGTGCTTAGGCTTTGTCTTTTCTTTTTATCACATTAGCTTTCCTTTCCCATGAATATTCTGTAAACCATACCTAACTAGCAGATTAGACAACAGGGGCCAGCCTCGTCATATTTTTATCCCCTTTGCAAGAAGACTACTTATGAGGACTGACCGGAGATCGATGTTCTTCAATAAGCAGACACGAGGTTGTTATTGTAGAATTTATTAGGATACAGCTGACGTTTCGGCGGTTTCGCCTTCTTCAGAGCCTGGAAAGGTCAAATTGAGATGTGATCTACTCAGCCAAACACTTACATAACCCCAGCAGAAAAAACTTAACAAATAAATTTGCATTCGCATAAGAAGCAACTTATTATATTATTATAATTAGTTGGCGGATAACCCGTGTGATAGCCGCACAGAATAATACATGGGCGAGGGCTGTGCCTGTGTCAGGTCATTAGGTTAGCCTGAGATATGGCGCCAGATCACGCGTGATGGCAAGACACTCCTCCTTACGGTTCATTTTTGAATTTTTGAAATTGACCCAAAACGCTTCAAGAGTTTTACGTGCTGATGTTTTCGATTCGTGCGTGAAGATAGCGACTCCTACTTCAAAATCTTCTGTTCGTTGTGTTCCTGCATCCTATGCGCGCCTAGTGGAGTATTTTGTTTTAATTTAGATTTACCGACTAGATGTTCTTTTATGCGGACGCAGAGCGGTCTACCCGTTTCGGCAACATATTCGTGCCCGCACGCTTTACAAGAGATCAGATAGACTGTACCCGAACTCATGCAATCACGGTCTCTACCGTTAGGGCAAATTATACAGTTTTTCGTTATACATAGACGGTCATGTAGGCGGTTGCGAGCTAGCTTGTGTCTTAGAGTGTCCGATGGTGTTTCTACCACTCTTACGGAATTTTCGAGACCGGCCCTTATTAAGCAACGATTTATGGCTAAACTTATTTCGTTTGAAATAAAGGGCAAGAGGAATGCTGTCTTGTTTTCGCTAAAATTATCGTTGTCGGGCATGGTTTTTCCTCTTTACCTATTCCGAGAAGCTAGTTTCGCAGCCATTTGAACACGTGTGACCAAGCGCCCTACCTCAAGCTTAATCAACGGCCTGACGCAGGCATAGTCCCCCGTGTATTACTCTACGGCTGCTATCTACCAGCTAATTGGAATACTTACAACAAATAAATGGTGGGTGTTTAAATGAAGCTGTCTTTTAAGCGAATGCAAATTTATTTGTTAAGTTTTATCTGCTGGGGTTATGAAAGTGTTTAGCTGAGTAAATCGCATCTCAATTTGACCTTTCCAGGCACTGAAGAAGGCGAAACCGCCGAAAGGTCAGCTATTGTATCCTAATAAATTCTGTAATAACAACCTCGTTTCTGCTTATTGAAGAAAAACATCGAATTTTCAATCATTGTCGAGGTTAACAGAAAGCCGGTCTTGTGAATGACTGGAGATCTTTCTCTTTCGAAAGCATTTTGTGAAGTGAAGTCATATCTAGCTGTTCTGCGGATACATGTTCTCCTAATTAATCGTCTTCTCTAACAGTTCGATCCATAGATGCGTATCTCCAACATGTTGATGGAAGCATGTAAAGAAAAGTATGAACTCGGAGAAAGGAACGATATTGGACTTCGCGTAACTCCAAAATCACTCCTTAGTGATTATTTTTTGAATGCAATTTTAGCTGAACATTTTTAAGCTTGAGAGGAATCGTTTGCACATAATTCAAGATTTTGTTTTGTACACAAATCTACTTGTTTCTTAGAGTTTCCGAATCAAAGTAAAATTGTTTTCTCTATTGGCTTACGATGGAATGGTTATAATCGTATGAATCCATATTTTTTAAACATATAACCTGGGTTAAGCTGTGCGGCTGTGGTGTGGGTGTGCTACTGACAGCTGCGGTGAGCAGAGGGCAAACCGACACTTTACGATTTACGCTCCATCCTCGGCTTTTAAGAGAGTTCTCGGCCGCACAACCACAGCTTTTGTTCCTACTTTTTACTTTTAAAAAATATCACGTTTTTTTGGTACTTTTAGGAGCTTAGCATTCATTTTAGGAAATAGAGAATTTCGTAAACGCGGGATCGAATCAACATGCCGATTGCTGGAGGGAGACTGTCAGGACATGCCATTAGATGACGAATCTCAAGATGCCGCTTATGCTGTATATTCCCTCAAATATTTCTCCTGCCTTGATGGAATTATGATGGAGGCGAGTGGATATTGAAGAGTTATTTACCATTAGCTTCCACACTTAATAACAATATAAGAATGCTGTATGCTTATAGCGCAGTGGCTAGACGTGCCCTGCAATGCGGGCGTCGTTGCTGCTTTGACTCCCCATCACGGGCTCACCAAGCCTTCCAGTCCTCCTGGGTCGACAAATCGCTACAGGATTTTTCTGGGAGGATAGCAACACGGATTTTATAACATGCATCGATAGGGCACCCTCAGAGCTTGGCTAACGCCAAGAGAGAGCAGTGAAGTTCATTGGAGTAATTTCACCACTTTTTCAGCAATATTGAAAATATATAGGTTTTAGATTACACGGCAAATTCTACAAAAGGCCTCTATTATTTCCCTACTTTTTTAGACGAGGATCAACACTGTTACTGTTAAGCCGGAGTCAAACCACTTTTAATTTTGTACTGGTCCTACCACCATTTATCTTCAGCATCAGTAGCTACGTAATTTTCTACTAGGGACTACTTAATCTCATAACATGAGATTTTTTCCTTTTTCTAGGATCACGGGCCCACCATGCTTATTCTTCCGTTCAGGCGCTATACTTCATAGGTGGTAATGACGAGGATCGTTGCAGGTTTCGCGAATTCTAAAACCCGGTGGTCGTTTTCTTATCTACGATTTGATCAAAACCGAAAACTACGACGAGAAGAATGAAGTTCACGTCGAGGTAAATACGATCGTCACGTTTTTTTTCCTATTCAGCAACTTGATGGAAATTTCTAGGAAATAAAAGGCAGAAAACAATGTTTTTTCTCGCAAAATAATGAGGCCGACACTGAAAGTAACATTAAAATAAACCAATGAGAGGAAAAGAAAAACTGTGTAAAACCTGAGCACTCCAAAAGCAACGATTTCTACCCTCTTCTATCAAAGGTAAGGTGATTTAGGTGAAATCCGTATTTATTGAAGACTACAGGATGGCACTGATTTTGTAGAGAGAAAAAAGTTTTCACCAATTCAAAAATGGATAAATCCACTACCGGCATTATGGCTCCATATGACTTTGACACTAAAGTGATAAATAAAGCTAAATTGACGATATCTATAGTAGTATTATGCCGTGAAAAATTGTTGTAGGCGGTAAATAAGAAGGAAATTAACATTACAACGGCCTTAGCTTAACTGGATTCGTTGCCGATTTGGGCTCCCCAGAACAATCCCGCTGACGGGTGATTACTGACGGCAAAAGGTCGATAGAACTTGCTGAGAGACAGGCGAAACGAAGGACCAGTATGGTGCGCTTGTGAGCGCGTTAACCCCCGGAGAGGGTAATAGCGTGTTCGTTTCCCACGGCAGATACCTGCGGTTTGGAGTTTTGCGAATATCTCAGCACCATTGTGGTTGTGTCACACATGGTACTCCGGCATGAAAAATTGTAATAGGCAGTAAACAAAAGGAAAAATAGCATTTATAGTAATTTTTTGGATCGTAACGAAAGGACAATTTTGTTATAGAAATGCACAGGAAAGAAGGGTGAACTGGAGGGGGGGGGGGGGGGGGGGGGAACACCAACTCATTCATCTTCCTTTTACTGTAATACTATTAATAACTGTTGATAAATTCTTTCTACTTCTGTTCAGCAAACACGAGGTGCTATTTTATTTCTTTACTTACGTACAAACTGACGTTTCGGCGGATTTCGCCTTTCTCAGAGCCTGGAAAGGTCAAGTGTTGATAAATTACACACAACAGGCGAAAACACGCACAGATTTTTTAAAATTTCACTGTATTTTTTGTTTTGTTGAATATTACATTATTGTTGGTGTCGGTGTTGATAAATTATCACCATTGTTTCCTTATGACAACCTTAGTGAAAATATACAAAGTTAGCTGTTTCTTTGTCTTTGTAGCATTTTGGTAAGCTTGGTATCACTTCACAAAAAATTTTGATAACTTATTTTATAATAACAATGAAAAGAGAGCACTACAATGCAAAAAGGTCAAAACCCGTCCATCGATGTGTTACCGTACTATACTTGATGCTTGAATGAACCGTCCTCACTGGTTGTGCGGACCCCGTCATAACATCCATTCTTCGGTGATTTGTTCGTTAAGCTATTTTGATTTCCTGGAATCCCTAGGTCGGCCTGGCCAAAGTCTGCCCCAGGTCTTCACCACCATAGTCAGTCGCAGCCCTTGTGGGTCAGAGGGAGATTTGCCACCATGTGACTTTGATACCAGGACGGTGATGGATCCCGGTATTAGTTTGCTCTTAGCTGGGCTCCCTGATGGAAACGCCGGACTCCTTCTCAGCTTGGGAACCCTTACCAGGGGATGGACCCCCATTATACGTCGCAGTCCGACACCTAGGGACACCTGGCCACGATGAGGCTGTAAACCGCTGGGAGGTTACAGTATTAATGGTTGGTAAAATACAACCGAATTATAATTCAATATTTTTCTTGATGAACAAAAAAGAGGGTTTGTATTACAGGATTTATTAATACAAGAAAGGCGATGTTTCGGTGGTTTCGACTTCTTCAGAGCCTGGAAAGGGAAAATTGAATGCAATTTACTTAGCCAAAAGCCTTTCATAACCTCAGTAGAGAATATTAACACATAAAATTCTATTCGCCTAACAAAAAGCTTCTATTAAGCACCCACCATTTTATTACTTGAAAGTCTTCCAGTTATTTGGTGGGCACCAGCCGCACATATGATTACATGAGCGAAGAATGTGCCTGGTTTAGGTCAGAGAATCAGCCTGAGGTATAGCGTTAGGATAAGCGTGATCACAAGACACTTGTTGTGGTTCTTTTCTGGACTTTTTGAATTTATTCCCGTGCACAGTAATCTTGAAAGGAGGTTTTCATTTCCATTTCTTTCTTCTATTCCGAGTTTCCTTCTTCCCGTAATCATTTTCGTTTGCCGTTCGTGATCTGACATTAAACTCTCAGGCAACGAATCTATAAAATTTCTTGTTGATGCAGCTGCAACATTTGATGATACTGATTTTCCTTTGGCGCGCAAATTGGAGATGAAGAATGGCCAAGCGCGGTGACAGGATTTCGTATGTGGTGACTAGATGGGGAATAAATGGCCACGACAAGACGGTAAACTGTTGGGAGGTATAACTAGAAGTTAGGGGACCAACGCGAAATGAGAAGAACAACAATCTCTTACTGACACGTTTTGTAGTAATTTCCACAACTGACTTTCTACTAACCCCGGCATTGATCCAATAACCCTGTACTCTGGTTGACCGAACGCGAGATGTTACTTCATTTTTTATTGACGGACGTTTCGGCGGATTTCGACTCCTCAGAATCTGCAAAGGTCGAGTTGACCTATCTACCCGGTCAAGCACCTGCATCAATCATAATGATGATTCAAGCCAAAGTAAAATTCTTTCTATCGTACTTCATCTGTCTCATATGACTGGAGGATTCGAACGATTGGTTTCCAGCCTCTGTCTTTAAAAATTTACTGGTACATTTTGAATGGATGAAGTATGTGGGTATCGAGTTTTAGACATCTACCAAGAGCAGTAGAAATGATCTGGAAATCATAAATGGGCATTGAACCTAGTTAAGTGGAAGGTTTTGAATCACATTGGTTTGGCATTTTCTCTGTTTGGTTATGGATAGCTGGGTAGATTGCCGCTCGAGTTTGCAAGAGTATAGAGTAAAGAACAACTTCTTAATTATGAGGCATTGAAAACTGGTCTAAATGAAAATTGTTCGTATCGTACTTCATCTCTGTCACATAGTTGGAGGACTCAAACCACTGCTTTCCTGTCTCTCTCGTTCAGAATTTACTCGTAAATTCTGTGTGGATATTGCATGTGGATATCCAATGTTAGATATCTGCCAAAACCAGTGGAAATGATCTGAAAACCACAAATCCACATTGAACCTAGTTAAGCGGAAGCTGCTTTAGAAACCACAATGTTTAATTTTTATTTACTGCCTTCTCTTCTTTCATGGCAAGGTATTGTGTGAAATACAACCACAACGACACTGAGATGCGTGCAAAACTTGCGGACTCCTTTGGGCTTCGAACATGAGAGAAGGTAAACCAGGAGCCTAGGTTGGTATGGTGGAAAGTACGTGACCCCTGGTTTGAAATCCATCTGAAGTTTCGAGATTCGCTCATATCTCAGCATCCTTGAGATCGTATTTCATGTAACATCCAACCATAAACAAAGAATTAATGGAAAATAAAGTTTAAAACGTAGTAATGTCAGTAATTTCAATCGTTCATTATCCAAGAAAGTCTCGTAAGGATTTTCAGATCATTGAGGGCTTGGAATACGCTTGTGGGATGCCATCGTTACATACACGAGCTCAAATGCTAGAAGCTGCTGAAAGGTTCGAACCTAAGAAAATTGCGATGGTCTTATTATTATTTATTATTGTTGCTATTACTATTATTACTTAGTAATAAATAAGTAGGTATTAGTGATAATGTTATCTCTCTTCCATTATTAGTGTTATTACCACTATTAATTATTATTACCATTAAAAGCTCTAAAAGGATAAAGCTCCCGGAGTCGATCAATCCTTGAGGGATGCGCCATGCATTCGAATTCACTAAGCATCGTTGGAGGTGACTGAATGCACATCTGGCCTTTACAATGAGTCGCGGTGGCCTACCGATGTATCGAGCCATTGCTGCTATCCTTCCAGATAAGTCTGGTACCAATTTGCCGACCCCGGAGGGATGGAAGGCTTGATGGGCCATGGGCGCGGGGATCGATTTCACGTCTGTGTCGCAGTGGCGCCTCCAGCCACTGCTCCACCCACGCCATGTTGTTACCATTATTACCATTATTGCAAATAACCTCGATCGCTGTTTATTTTATGCGTGGTTCGCACATTCTATGAAAACCAGAAATGTAGAGAAGCCTATGGAAACGTTGACGACAACAGTATAGTAAGAAATGCCCAACTGTCTAATGATTGAGAAGTTAATTTTACATCAACTTCTTTCTCTCTAACTTTTTGACTTTCATATCTTTCTCTCTTTCTTAAAATCGCACCATATCTCATACGTCAAGTACAGTAAGACGTGGATATTCGACAAGTGATTTTTCGAATACTCGAGAAGCATTTAGCAATAAAATCGACATAGGCATCTGCATGCATAAGGATTTATTCTAATAACACCATATAAAACTATTTATTGATCGATTTTCTCGTTTCCCTAGATTCGACTTGATTTTTGAAGACGAAGAAGATTTGTCAGAGACGAATGGCATTCCTTTTCATTACTGTTTTTCTCATTCACCGATTTTTATGTGGCTTATCGAAAGTCCATTGATAAGTGAGTTTTTTCTTTACTTTTTTTTTGAGTGATTCTGAAAAAAGGGATTTATTTATGATTATTTTTTAACAGAGAGTCTTGTGAACGTTGCACAAAAACTTCGGATTCTACCGAGAGGTTTTCACTACTTCAACAAGATCTTCCTTTCTGGTACCGTTGAGAAAATTGTAAACGGCGGTCGGTTGGGAATTCTCTCTGGCTCGAAAATTCTTGTATTTAAGAAGAAAAAGAAGGATATCGTAAATGAAAACGAAAATTTGTTAGATCATTCGAAATGAATAATGGATCAGTCACTTGTGAGCCCGTCGTTGGACGATTCCCTAAGTGGTGCCAGCAAAGCCTCCATTCGTTCTTGTTAGTCGTTCAAGTGTTGACCAGTAGGCTTTGCTCATTCAAGGAAAATAGAGACAGCCCATATCTTTTCCATGTGAACTCCTATTTTTATTGTTTTGCTGATGAATAATGATAGAGAAAAAGTCTTTGTACTTTTGATGTCTGATAAGTGAATTTGCTGGTTTTGAAATGTAGTTACAAGTATGGACAACTATCATTCAATGGAAATCATCTGGTAAGGATCATTTAACGTAATTCCAGCGAAAATACGGTTGCTGAACAACGGTTGAAACAGGTGATGATTTGAGTCATCTATAGACGTGCTTCAGAAAATCGTTAGTGGGAAAGTCCTTTAATGTGAGTAAATTGGCCTTTTCAATGACAATCAAAGAGGACACACCTTTACCAAAAGTGCATCGAATGTTTTAAGTGCGAATATGAATAAATGTTTTAGAATACAAGCATAACGGTACTGAGATATTCTACTGAGTACTGAGATATAAAACTCTGGACGGCAAGTGTCTGCGCGGAGAATCGAACACGCTATTACCCTTTCCGGGGGCTAACGCGTTCACCACAACATCATTCTGGCCCTTCGTTTTGCCAGTTTTTCAACCGGTTTTCTAGCTACCAAGCCATCAGCAATGACTCAAGGGGCCATCCGCAAGAGATTGATCTGTGGAGCACAATTCGGCATTAAACCTAGTTAAGTTGAGCATATTGTCGAAATTTTGGCTATTCCAAAATAGCTTTATTCGCGTTGACAGGTGATTGCTGATGGCACTGGTAGATCCGGCACTGGTGGCTTCTATACCGTACATCCCCCTTTAAATCAGGTTGCTTAATATCTACAGAAGTTTGGCCTTTTTTTCATATTAGTTGGCAAGATCAGTTGGGAGCAGTTAGTACGAGAATCTCTCAGGATAGATGGAGAGTGTGCTTGAAAGAATTCATGGTGGAGTCCAGAACAAAAGCATATAACCGTTCACGTAGTAATGAAGAAGAAAGTAGATATGTACGTAACCAAAAACAGTTCCTAATAATTGAGTCGAAGTAAATAGGTTAGCCTAATGTAGAAAAATTGTGGTGGGTAGCTTAGTGGTAGCGATGACGTTTATTACGAGCAAAGCGGCTTTTCTATTACGTGATGATACCAAGCCTAGCCTAGCTTCAAGGAGAAAAGCCTGGTACCAGGCTTGTCTGATATCAGCTCGTGATGTGCAAAGAAGTTATCACATTTTTCAGTGCTTCCATTACAATTCATCAGACTGCTGTACAAAGCAATTCACAGTGAATCACGACTTTGTTCAGGATTATGTCGCTGTCTTTATAGATGGCCTTGCTTCAATAACATACGCTATATTGTTAGTTACTTAGCTAGATACTTTAATGACCTGTATTCAAGAATAATCATAAAGGCGTGAACACAAGCGCTTACCGTATGCATTCGCTGGTCCATTCGAATTGTAGAGAGAATTACTACCATTAAAACTTGGTTATTTGCCCGAATGATGATAATTTTAAATACTAGCTTGCTCTTCGATGAGTGCTGGATGAATTTTCCCAGTCTTTTGCAATTTGCCCAGCTCTAATGTGAAATGGATCCATCATGTGGCAGTTCCGCACACACCAACTACCTTTCCCATCTACAATGGTGCGGTAAACTTTTGCTGGGATAGATCGGCAACTGCGAACATTTGCAATTTCAATTCTCAGTATTTTTCACAACAGGCGAACGTGCAGTTTTCGCAACAAGGGACTACTGCAGGAATTGGTGATAGATTTCATAGAAGCAATAGTGGGGAAGCGATATCAGGATATAGTAGCGAAGTGGCAGCGATGCTGTCCAATTACGAGCATAGTCCAGGTTCGACTCCGCACTGGGCTCACCAAGCCTTTCACTCCTCAATAATAAGGTACCTGGTACTAAAGTACTTTTCTGAAAACCGTTCACTTCCTGAAATTTAAGGGCGATCGCTCTAGATCAATTTCCTCAGGAATCTAGGAAAAAACGACTCGACGAGTATTCAGCGATATTCATAAAGAAGACCGCGATCCTCAAACAGCAACCGAAACTGCATGAGAAAAGTTCGAATTTTGTCGTAGGTACAAAGAAAGCGTAAGGACAAAATAGTGACGTCATGTTTTTTTTTGTTGAGCTGGTTTTTGTTCGTCAACAGTTTTGGTCTTTAAAGATCACTGAATTTGAGTCATCAAGTTATTCAAAGTGATTTCGACGAAGCGGCGTACTGAGTAGGTATTAGGAGAGTACGCCTCGACTGCCTTATTCACATAAACCATTCCTTAACGCTGGACCTTCAACAAGAATCTGGTATAACAGAAGTGTACATTTAAAAAATAGGAATCGATTAGCTCACGTCGTATGTACCGAATTTGCTGATTAATACTTACACATACATAAAGAAATTCGCAAAGTTTTTCAAGTATTAATCGCATCAAGAGAAACCAAACACATAAATATGGTTTAAAGACGTCACTGTTGCTGTCATTTCTTGTAACTTGCGAACACTGCAGAAGGTTCCGAAAACAAACAAAACACGATCTATCGCTGATACAGAAAAGGTATCTGTCCCGTGGTGACTTGCGAAGCCAAAATTTCGAATATTCCAAACAATTCGGCTGGTTCTATAGAATCAGCTAGATCCGTTAAGTTTAGAAATATCACTGATTTCTTCTTCAGAGTTTCTAAGCAACGCGACAGGAAATGGAATCGGAAGAGTGGATGGGTATGTTTTTTACTACTGATTCTATACTATAACATTATGGATAGGTTGAGAAGACAGGCCCTCCGCCCACTTAAGTCCAGGATCGTCGTCATCCTGACACCATGACGTCCATATTGATGTGGAGTGATTCACTACATGGATTACGGTGCTGTGCGTGAGCATCAGTCACATCACAATCAATTATAATAGACCGCCTTAGCTCTCCTACCACTTGATAGTGATAATATGTGATTTGAATCGATTAAAAGCGATGCTCGAGTACATATTGTGTAAAGTTGATTGGAGGTGACTGAATGCATATCTGGCCTTTACAATGACTCGTGGTGGCCTGCCGATGTATCGAGCAAGTGCTGCTATTCTCCCAGACAAGTCTGGTACCAATTCGCCGACCCCGGAGGGATGGAAGGCTTGGTGGGCTATGGGCGCGGGGATCGATTCCACGTGTGTGTTGTAGTGAGGCCTCCAACCACAGCGCCTCACGCGCCTTTCTTTTCAAGAAAATGGTAGTCGATCTAATCGATAGATGGGATAGTAATCAAACTGCTCATGCACCCATCAAAAACGCACACAAAGAGTCTTAGGAGAATTGCTTTGACAAAGGTGGATTCGAGGGCAACAGCGACTTTTAACAAAAGTAGAGTTGATATGCACATAATTTTTATTCACGGATGAGGTCACATAAATAAATATGAATAAATAGCAGATTATTTTAATGACGTATCGAAAACATTTTGAAGTACCATAGTAGGTGAATTTGAATGAAAATAACTGGCCAGCACCGTCTTTTGCTTCATGGAGAAAAAGATGAAGGCCAGAAATCGGTGAACACTCAGCAAAAACTTTTAAAAGTCTACATAACTTGGCCACAGTAGTGAGAGTGAAACCCGGCTGCCAATTTTTAAGTAAAATGAATTTTAACATAGAATGAATGAATCTCGAGATCCCCGTGGGAAGCACGCGACAAGAGATGAGTGGAAACTACGCTATGTTTCCACCCTTCTACATCAATAAGATTTCAATTCATTGAGAGCTTAGAGGTCAGGATTGATGAGGGACGTTGGATGATCTGGACGAAGGCAGAAATGCTGACAACTTGTATCGCTGTGGCTGACGTCCTATGGTTGCAACGTACCTACATTCTTCATTCATTGCTTCATGCTTCATTCTTTCGGAGGGAACTTCCAAAATGTGTGTATATCATGCGCGGATTGTTCTCAAATGGCTAAAACTGCTCTGGTTGCATAAACACGAAAAGCCCTCAGTCCTGATATTCCTGTAGTGACACCCGGCTGTTGATTAGCTGTTTTGTGAGCCATCTATATGAGATAACAGTTCTGCCTACACTTCTTGCAAAACAATATTCAGTTTTTTTAACCCATTTGTTTACTGCCTTTTTCTTTTTAATGGCAGGGTATGTTGCGAAATATAACTCATATATAATGCTGAGATATTTGCAAAACTCCGGACCGCAGGTGTATGCGGTGGGGAACGAACACGAGCTGTTGTCCTTACCGGGGTGCAGCGCACTTCGATAGAACGATCGATAGAACTAGCCTGAGAGACAGGCAAAACGAAGGACCCGGATGGCTTGGTGGTGAAGTGCGCTGCTCCCCCGGCAAGAACAACAGCTCGTGTTCGTTCTCCACCGCATACACCTGCGGTCCGGAGTTTGGCAAATATCTCAGCATTATATGCAAATATTCAGTTTCTCCGTTCCCGAATTTTCAGAGTAATGGTTTCATCAACCATTCCTACCGACATTCACTATAAAGAAGCTACTTTATAAATAGCCATGTAAAGTTCCCACTGATCCACGATTGCCGATTATTGCCTTTGGTAAAACCCGGGAATGCACTAGTACAGCGGTCCCAGGATTCCACGGAGGATCAACTGGACCATTAGTCAACGTCGTTCGTGAAAAAGACAAAGTGCTCAAAGTGGCAGCCGAACCCACACGCAAATACGACGGTAGCACGGCAGATGCAAGGAAACGAACCAAATGAAATAGTGTTCGTATTCGCATAATATACGTGAAGAAAGGTCATCTAAAGAATGCCTACTCTTCTTCTCAAGAAACAAGAATGTGGTATCATGGTTATAAATCGAGCTGCAGATGTCTGAATGGGTTAAGGAAACCAAATTTCTCGTCGTCGATATTCTTTTTTAAGGGAGAGCTGGGTATCGATTTGGTGGCTTTCTTGTATATGCTTTGCCTAATGTGGAACAAAGGTTCGATAGGCTCCTCGTCTTTCAACCGAGGTCAGGTCGAATTACTTGCCCGGTCCGCCGATTTTCAACGTTTCAGTATTCGCATAACGTCACACAAGCTGGGGTCATTAATTTTTGGTTACACAGCAATAAATGATATTGGCACTAAAACGATTAAAGATTAGAATCGCTGAGAGATTACTTGGAGGAGAAAACAGCGGAATGGTTAGTGACGTAATCCATTAGGAAGCAAAGCACTGGTCCCTCTCCAAACGTCTTCTCCAATCCACATGGGAATGCCTTACCACGGGTTCACGTGGGAATGTCTTAGCCCGGCTATCTCCAAGACTGCAAAGAGAAGAGGCCCAACCAACATTCTACGACATTCATGAAGAAAAACAAACCCTCAAGCAGCATCCAGAACAACAAATGAAGTGTTTGAAGACCTTCACGGACGACGAATGCGAGAAAAACGAATCAAATGAAAGAAGTGTTGGGTTTGGGATTTGGAAATTTGAGCAAATCGGATGTTCGATATAAAGCGAAGTGATGAACGAACTCTGTGGACTAACCTGATCAAGTCAGTAAAGAGATTGAAGAGGTTATAGCTCAATAAGGTTGATTGCTCTCAGTGACATTCAAGCGACTTTTCAGAAACTAAATTAGGATCTGAGAAGTAATTTTTGCTTGTTTTGTCTTCTTAGCACATCAGATAGAAAATGATTAACTATTGTAGGTCGTAATGCCTCTGACCGTCAACCGCAAGAGAGTTGGTGCTCGACGCTGATCAATACGATGATGATCATCGTACTGTTACCCAACACGAACTCACTGTTCACTTTTCCGCTTGTTATGCTCAATCATGGAGGATGTGAGTTATCCTCGTCATTATAACATTTTCTATACTTTAGTGTCTTATATGGGTAAGGCTGTGGTATGCAGGAAAATGTGTTAATCTGACGGTCCTCAAAATGTTTTGCCTCCTGTCCACCTTAGGTAATCGATTCCCTTTCAATACTTTGTTCAAGAACCATTACAAAAATCATCTTAGCAAAAAATCTTCATTTGTTTCTGTAAGCTCTTCAATCTTTCCAGACTTCTTCTTCATCATTTACTTCGTTCTCTCGTGTTTAATCTGTTTTCCTATGCTTCATCTGGAGCTGTACGTAGCCCATTTCACACAAAGTGGTATTATAAAAGCTATGCGAATGCATGGGATTGCTTACACAGGTGAGTACCGTAATCCAGTCGTGGGCTAGAGTTTATTAGACCAGCCTTCCTGGTTTCCTTCTATGGTTTTCCTTTCTTGATTTTCCATTTCAGGTCTCGGTGTTGCCATTATCATGTTGACGATGATGAATCAGCATGAATTACTACACAATGGCTACTTCTTACTGAAAAATCTGTGGAACGTCATCGATGATCCGACACAGATAGTCGATTGTAGAAGTGCATATGTGATCGACTGTATGTCTTTGAAAATAGTTTCATGATCGATTTGATGAAGCATGATGACGGCGGTCGGCTTCCTTCACGGAGACGTTACGTCATGTATCGTTTTTCGTTGTTTTATGCATAATTTTTAAATGGAACCTTTCTGAGGGTGTTGTCAAAGGGATTTCTCTAAAAATAAGGACAAATAGAGGAGAAGTAGATAAAAACAAAAGAGAGAGAGTATGTGTATTGGTGAAACTTCCTGCGTCGTCTACCGTGGTGTTGACCTTCAAGCAAGACCAGCTGGCGTCAAATCAGAAGTTGTTTTCTTCAAAGTGTTTTCAACATTTGTCTAACCCTGAAAACAGACCAATTACCTTATAATACGTTCTTCACTCTGAAAGTTTTGCGTTCATCGAAAAAAAGAGACCATTTGAAATTCGAGTTTTTTTCAAGCTCTACGTTTCCCTAACATTTTTGCGGCCTGTTTTTTTTGCGCTGAGGTAACAGTGGCCTTCATATGGCTATCATCTTTTCCTGATCAAAGCAGAATCTACGACAAGTTGTTGAGTGCTCTGTTATCTGAGGCTGTCTTACATTGTGTTATGTATTGTGAATTCTAAATGCCTCTACATGAAATCATCTCCAAAGAGGGCTGCAACCGTCTACACAATTGTTTTCCTGTTCCCTAAATGCGTCCGTATAGCTGGATCTGGAGTCTAACAATGGCACAGTAGGTTTAATATAAAATACATACATGTGGTTTTTTTTGTTTCTACATAAACTTGCGTCAAATAATGTTGGGATAGTAGCACTTCCCGAATTTGATTCGCCTTCCCGCTCCTGTCACCCACGAAAGGCTTTGTATTTACGTCTAAGTTCACATGCTGTTAAAGGATCTTTGTCAACTCTATGAATTCCGTCGAAAGCTTCCAGTCGGTTTTACTTGGAATCTTGGGATAGCGATCCCAGAACGGCGCACAACAGGCTGACATCGACCTCAGTGGTTCATACAGATCTCTTATCAGGGAGTTCGATAGCAATTTATCGACTTTAGAGAGATGGCAGGCCTAATCGGTTCGTGGCGGAGTCAAACCAATACCTAGCTCTTATTATTGAACGGCATCTCTAGCACTGTGCAATCCACACCTAAGCATCCATATGCATGTGTTGATACGCATAGTTATCGATTGAATTAAATTCAGCAATGCTAGAAATTCCTTCTTTGGAGCTGCACTGGATTAGAAGGAAAATTTCCAGTTCCTTGCATGGTGCTTAACTGTTTGTCCTTCACCTTCTCAGTGTCATGCAGTCTCGTAGTAGGAACCCGGCATTCTTTATAAGAGAAGCAGGACTTGAATTTTTGAGATCTTCTTCTTGCAAAACCATCAATTTTTCTTTTTTGAAAGGAAAGAACCGTAGCTTGTAACAAGTGGCCTTCATCCTGATGTACGCAAGCGCTCATAGTAGCGCCGGCGAGACCGCGAAAGATTTTAGAAAGTGTTCACTTTCCCACTCGTTAAGACCTTATTTTTCGTAAGAAGAAACATTTCACAGAAATACGATGGAAAGAACAAGCATGAAGAATAAGTGGTGATGAGTTGGAACAAATGACGGATCAATTTTGTAGCCGTTGTATGGAATAGGTTACGCCTTACCTCTTTAGTCGTTTTACTAAATAACCTACATCTCAGGTCTACAGCCAATTAACCCATTAAGCTACAATTTTTCTCTATAGCCATTTTACCGGAAATTACACCTATGGCTTATCATTGGAAAACTATAGATCCCCCATGTGTGTCAGTATACAACGATAAACAGTGCATGGAAAGTGGACGAGGTGCGTTCTTCGTGAAAGGAAAGTGCACCAACTCGACGGCCAACCGAACTGATTTTATTGAAACGGCTGCCATCATCTACTCGAAGTAAGATATCGCTGTTGAAATAAACCAAACTGTCATGACAAGAAGCAATAATGCTCTATCACGTTGAAAAATAACAATTCTATTAATCTATTTTTACCACATGGCTTCCCACATTGTTTGGATCCTTACATAATTTTCTTTCCCTTCGTTGTTTTGCACTACTTGGTTACTTGGATGGCCCGTCCTCATTGCTTGTGTGGGCCCCAGCGCAATCTCTATTTTTTCGGAGTTTGGGTGGTTTAGTTCTTGTGGTTGGTCCCGAGGCCAAAGTCTGCCCCACGTCGTCTCCACCGCAGGCACTCGCATCGCTTTTGGTTCAGAGCGAGATTTGCCATCATGCGATTAGTTTGGTTCCGGGGCAGTGACGGATCCTGGTATTGGTTCACTTTTAGCTAGACTTCTTGATGGACTCCTTCTTATCTTAGGAGACCATGCCAGGCGGATGAATCCCCGCATGTACATCGCAACCCAACACCCAGGAACACCTCCCAGCCACAATGAGGCGGTAAACCGTTAGCAGGGTTTTGTGTTGGTCTCCCGATATGCGTGTAGCTTCATTCGGCTACCATTTGGAGGTTTTATCTTCTTCCTGAATGTCGTCGAACCTTAGTCAGACTGATTTTCCATGTAGTTCTGGGATTGCTCCACCAGGGTGTTCCCAAGGTAAAATTCAGGGGCACAAAAAAAACACAAGTTGTTACTGTAGTAAGTGATAAGAAAATCGGCCTTGTAAACGGCCTAGTTTTTTATAACTCTTTTATGAAACCTAAATCAAAGTGCGCTTCGTATTTAATTTATTAGGCCTCCGTATTTTAATGTCTAGTTAGCATAATTCTCATGAAAAAAAATATTCGCTGTTAAATTGTCATTAGATATGTTGACGATTATCCAATGCTGTAAACCGGCGCAGCTAATCATGTATATTTCTCTTCTCATTCATTAATTTCATTCATTGACTGAAAATTGTTACTCGTGAAGGTCATTGGCCTATCGTCGGGTTCCACGTTAGAGAAACATTGGTAGCCTTGGAGATATTCTACATAGTCTAAGAATGCATCTCGATGGATGATCACCCCATGAGAAGCATATCGTACTGACAGGAAATCAGTTGGACCATTCTCTTCCTCCATCTGAGCACTGTCAACTTCTCGCTAAGAGAAGAAAACAGGTCTACTGCGATTTAACGACAAGCCAGTGTCTTTTGTCTTAGACAATTAATTCGTTACCAAATTTTCTAGATTGAGCGAAGTAGAAGGCTATATTATACAGCATTATATTTGTATTATATAATATTACGTTTTAACTGTATCCAAAAGCACTTCAGAGGTGAGTGAATGCGGATTTGGCCTATACAGTGACTTCCGCAGGCACACTGCCTAATAAATCTGATAGCAATGTGCTGATCACGGAAAAGGACGAAAAGCTTGGTTTGTGAAAGACCTAGAGTCCGAACTAATCGCTGAGTGTATTACTAAACAACTCCAACCACTATGCTACAGAGGCATTTGTCTGTGAAGGCGGGTGCAGAGTGATTTCTAATGTTTCTCAGTTAGGTTTTGGCAATTTTACCAATACAGTATATTTACATTTTTTACAATGAATCAACATGCGGTGTGGTTCTTGCTTGATGCACGCAGTTATCGCTTTTCTGGTGATTTAGGATAAATTATCCACTCTTAAGTAAGAGTGTCAGCTGCTTTATTATTATGTAAGAAATTGGATTTCCAGGACGCTCATCAAGAAGTCTCAAGAACACATCGAATTTGAAGTATATCTCTTTCTCTATACTTTTTTCTCCCATTTCCAGATTAGCTATTGGCTCGTATGGAAGTTTTCCTTCCAGGTTCTCCTACTTCAATATTTTTTGATGTTCGTGTGCGCTTCGCTTGGAAGTCGTTTTCTCCGGACATTACTGGCTTCATTCTGTAAGTACTTTTGCCTTATCTTTTCTCTTTCCTTTTAGAGTTGTTGTTTTGCTTAAAGTTAAGTCCGTAGATGTGATTAGCGGGGAAAAGTTGGAAAACCCTGAAAAAAAACGAGGAAGTACCTGTCATGCTGCATGCCGTTTGATCCACACCATTTTTGACCTAGCAATTTTCAATTGATACTAGAACACATGTTCACTGGTACCACGTATTACCCATAACAACAACGCTTGGAAGTTGTAGATACCTGAGAGCTTACAGCTGAAGAGTTGTAAAAGTTGTAGATCAGCAAAAGCTTCTAACTGAAAGAGTGGCAAGAGCTGTTGGAAGTGAGTGAAATCTTCTACTGACAAATCTGTGAAAGAGGTTGTAGGTGCCTAATAGCACGAAATCTATGCGTAGTGATGGTGCGATCACAGAAAACTAGCTGGTGGTGAAAAGGAAGTTTGTTAAGCTTATTTCCAAGGATTCCTTAGGAAAACTATCGTCTTCAAGTACCATTTTCATAAAAAAAAGTGTAGAATAATTTCTCAGAATTTTTCATATACACGGCAGTGTTGGTGAGACTTTCTCAACAATCAACTGTCGATGTTTTCCAATGATCTGATTTCAACGAAAACTTTTTTCAGTTCCGGTTGTCTTTTGCTTTCATGCGTTTCTCATCCATGATATCCCATTTCATGATCTTAATAAATTGCACGTGATAATGGTCACATTTTCGAATCCAACGGCACTGTTTAAGATCGAAGTATGTTATATTCAGAGTCGGATTCGTTCACCAACAAAAACCTTGAATAAGTCGTTGGACTAGTCCTCAATTCGTGGCCAGTCGTGAAGGAACCAACGCTTCTTCCAGAGAATCCCCACCCCATCATCGCAATCACGTCAACCAACGCAGATATCGGCTCAATCAAGTATTCCATTTTCCTTAGACGTTTTCGAATTGGTAAATGTTATTATCACCTTATCTAGGGGTGCGTGCAGTAGTGCAATGGTTAGAGGCACCCCATAATACACGTGGCTTCGATTCCGTGCCCAGGCACGTTCAATTTATCCGAGGTCGGTAAATTGGCACCAGGCTGTCTGGTAGGATAGCAGCACTGACTTGATACAACGGTAGGCCACCGCGAGTCACGTGCCGGATATACATTCGGTCACCTCTAGCGATACTTGAGAAAGTCGAATGCATGGCACATGTCTTCGGGATTGATGAGCGCCAACAGCTTTAATCTTTTTCTTATCACCTTATCTAAATCTTTTTAGACGTATTTGATGGCACTTCGTACAGCTATTTCATCATACGGGTTGTGTACACTTGGTCTATTTTCTGCCGCTTCTTTCCAAAAGCAACACAGTAGGACGTATACCGTAAGTACTACGTAGTACTACGCTTAAGTATAGCTACGTTAACGGTAAAAAATTGAAATACCCTATTATATATTGCGAATTAGTCACTTTTTGTCTAAACTGGACCTGATTAAGAAAAAATAAACTGCGAACGTTCAAATCAACTTGTCTTTATTTCTTTAAGAAGGACTAGTTATCATTTCAAAGCACATTTTTCATCAGTACCTACTTGATTCTTGAACGGCACGCCCTCACTGATTGTGTGGGCTCCAGCATAATCTTTACTTTTCGGAGATATGCTGGTTAAGCTGCTTTGATTTCCTGGAATCCCGAGCTCAGTCTGGCCAAAGTCTGCCCCTGTTCTTCATCATCACAGGCAGTCGCATTTCTTGTGGATCAGAGGGAGATTTGCCACCATGCGACTTTGATACCAGGACGGTGGTGGATCCTGGTATTGGTTTGCCCTTAGTTAGGTTAAATGGTTGGTAGGTTTTCATGAGTTATCCTAGCAAATCAAATTCTGCTATCATAAGCAGACTGATGTGTCTGTGCACGCCTTTCTTTTACATATTTTCGTTTTTAACATCAAACAACAACAGCCTTCAGACAACAATGTTAATCTTCGTATGGGTGATGTTAAGTAATGTTGTGTCAACATTCATTAAACTAATGATGATATATGAAATCAACTACGATGCTTCGCTTTCCACTATTGGGACCTCTATTAAAGGTAACAAAATTTTACACACGTCTTACACTTTTTTTTCTCCACCAGATTCCAGTGAAGCCGCATGTAGCGCAGAGGTTAGAGGTCAGGTACAAAACGTACTGAATCGATCGTCACTGGTTCGATTCGGTGCCCCCATTCACACAGCGAAATATTAAGACCTCGGGAATACAATGAAGTTAGCAAGGAATGTACAGTGAGTATTCTCAAAGATTTTTCGTATATGAGCCCATCACTAAACGCCTTGTGATTTTTCTATTCATTTTGGCTTAACTTCGTAGTCCGGTGCGAGTAGTTCAGTGAAAAAGGCGTTGTGGTGAAAAGTGATGATTCGACCATCCAGCGGTCGGCCAATCCTCCCATCGCTCAGAGTCGGAAAACTGGTAACAGAATGATACTTATGGTATTTGCAAAACTCCGGACCTCAAGTGTCTGCTGTGAGAAACAAACGCCCTATCACCTTTCCAAGAGCTAACACCTTCACCACCACACCGTGCTGGTCCTTCGTTTCGCCTGTCTCTCAGCTAGTTTTTTATAGATTAGTGCCATAAGCAATCATCCTTCAACGGGATTGATCTGGAGAGTCCAAATCGGCAATGAACCCAGTTAAGCTGAGACTGTAGTCGAAATCACAATGTTAACTTTTTATTTACTGGCTACTAAAATTTTTCACGGCGTTTTATGTGAAATGCAACCGCAACGATGCTGACGTATTTGCAAAACTCCGGACCGCAAATGAAGGACCTGCATGCTGTGGTGGTAAGTTCGTTAACCTCCGGAAAGGGTAAAGGCGGGTTTGTTACTCACAGCAGACACTTGAGTTCCGGAATTTTGCAAATATCTCAGCATTATTGTGGTTGTATCACACATAATACCCTGTTGTGAAAAATTGTAATAGGCAGTGAATAAAAAGTTAGCTGGTACCAGATTTTCCTGAGAAGCTCTCCAATACTGACAAACAAGGATTGATAACTAACTGTGATGAGAACCTGTGAACGCCCTAGCATGTCTATCTCAGGACCCAGGGCAAAATTGATTGATCATTCAATGCAATTGCACACGTAATGAAGAGTGAAGTGCTCAAGCAGCTACTGAAGCTATGCGCATCTCCGAAAATTTTCATGAATAAATGGATGCAAGGCAACGAAGAAAGGAGTACTGGGGTCTACATAATATCTCGTGTTGCGTAGAAAAAATCTTTATTGTTCTTGCTCCATTTTTTCCTTTGTCCTTTGAATTTGCTTGTACTGTGGGGAGCACTCTAACTGTTAAGTGTGAGAAACTTTAACCACGTGGAAATATGCGGTCAACATTAACATCATTCTTCCTGCTACTTCTAGGAATCCGGCACGCGCTGAGCGCCGTACCAGAACACATTTACAATCACGGCCAACACCAGCAAACGTTGCTCATCGTTTACTATTTGATAACGTTTCTCATGAATTTGTCGTCCTGTTTTGGTGAGCTGTGATTTTTTCGCCCCAGGCGTTTTTGTGGTTAACCAATCAACTTCCTGATTTAGGCATGATTTTTGTTGTCTACGCTTTCATACGAGATCATCTACCAAATTTGGGATGGTTCAACAAAAAACTGACATGTTATGCTTACTGTTACTTCAGCTTCGCATACTACTTGACGTTCACAACGATGGTGAGGATTTTTTCAAATTCGGTATTGATCATTCTTTGAGAAATGCGCCATTCATTCGAATTCCTCACAAGCATTGGTAGTGATAGTGTTTGAATATTTGGCCTATACGAAAGGTGTCGGTGGCCTATCGGTGAATCAAGTCAACGTTGTTATCCTCTCAGAAAAATCTGGACCAATCTGTTGTTTTTGAAAGAGAAGTAGGATTGATTAGACTGACCCCTAGCATCGAACCCATAAACCACAATTGCACCAAAAACCACCTATAATCACTGTGCCACACGTGCCCGACAACTGCACTGTATAATGGGTAATACGGTATGAACACCTTGTGTTGGCTACACTTTTTCTATGTTGACAATAACCGGATAAGTTTCCGAAGTAGGCAAAACTGTTATTAAGTAAATGTAGACATCAACGGCTTCGTATCCGTTGAACGTAAATGCAAGAGCTTCACCATCATTAATAAGGTTAATAAAAAATCCGAGCTATCCACCCAAAAAAGGAAAATCAGGACCTGAGAACTTCATACAGTGCTTTCAGTTTGCCGACGAAGAAAACACGCTAGAGTCTTCCATTATCTCATACTCTAAGTACATCCTTATGTGCATGATGGTTATTGTATTCGTCTATGCCTACGGTAACGATTACGGTGGTTCTATGGCTAATTAATGCTCAATGTGCTCTGTTTAGGTGTGAAGGAGTTTGAGATCGATGTTACTAGTGTGTTGGGTCAATGGTCTGGATGGCTGTCCTTTCTGAATATCAGCGAATTCTTCACAGCGCATCAATATTTGCTCGTCACCTTAGCTGTGAGAATCCAATATCAGTTGAAGAACGTTGGGCCAATTCTTAAGAACTTCAAGGGCGTTTTAGAAAAAAGCAGCAGAGTAACAACTGTGGTAGTTGTGTGCCTAATGATAAGGCTTTCATAATCTTGCGTTTTAACTAAATCCGCAGGTGATCAATTACTATCATCTGCATTGCGATGTTGAGCTCTCGTTACTGAGACAACAAATGTCATTGCTAATGGTTTGATTTCCAACCGTTTCAATTTCATTAGGCTTCGACTGTTTTGTCTCAGGTATTCCAAATAATTGAATGCAATCGATTAGTTGGATGGCTTCAGTTTCGGTCTCTCTATGATAGGGTATGCCTTTGTCAATTATTCAGGAGACACTCCATGAACAATCCCTTTTTGCTTGCTTTTCATTTGAAACCTATACATTGCTAAATAAATGACTGAAAAGCAACATACAAGCAAATTATTAACCAGATACGTTAACCATGAATGAAAAGATAAAAGTGAGGATCAGTTAAAACCAAGCAGTTCAATCGTTCTTGCTGCAGCAGAAATGATCTTCACCATAGACATCAATTGATTTCTGCACGAAGTCGTTCAGTACAAACCAAAATCGCTACTTAAGGAACAGTTGTCGACTCCAGTCGTTTCACAAGGATTTCTCCTCTCTATATGCTACCTTTTACCGTACTTCATTCCGTTAGTATACCTTTTTTGGATATCCAAGACCAGAAAAGTGGTTAGTTACGTCTGACATTATTTCCGCTGTAGCTACTACAAAAATGCGCCTGTAATTTCCAAGACCGGGTTTTTTTAACCCTTGCATTAATCAAATGACTCTCGATACTCTTGCTGAGCCAACATGAAGTGTTACTTTATTCTTTATTCCGGTAAAGCCGACGTTTCGGGATTATCTCTATGTTTAGAGCCTGGAAAGGGTATACTGATATGTGTTCAAATTGTTCAGCTTACACGACGTTGCTATATAACCTTTATTCGGCTGACGCTTCAACGTCTTCGCCTTCGCTAGAACCGACGATCCCAGTCGATGGACTACAGCTGTCCGTCTTCTCGATGTGGCGTCTTCATTTCCGTATCGAGTCGAATCTTCCTCAGTGGAGCATCGCTTGAAGGAGGCATACTCACCCAGTGATGCACTTTTATGCAAGGCGATGGTTGTTGATAATAGTGATTGCCCGGTGATAACGACTTGCTTTCCCTGAATGATCCACCTTGCAGAAATCGGCATAATTATCAGCTATTATAGGTATATTGATAGGTCGAAGATATCTGAAGAAGTTGAAGCTCAGTTTTCAGAATCGACTCTCTATTAATCTCGGCATTGGATTATAAATCTGTGGTTTTCTTTTTCAGCAATCGCAAGGTTGTTATGCAGCACGCGTTTACTTCCTTACAAAAAACACATACGACAGAACAAAAGTTGTAAGAGCCTGGAAGGATATACTGATAGGCAATTTACTACGTCAAAGTCTTCAATAAGACAAACAAAATGACGAAAAGTTAAATGGGGATCACATGATCAACAGTTCCTCTCAAAACCCACCGCTTCTCGCGTGCCTTCCGCTGAGGAAGAGCAGCTGATTAGAGTCGCACATGGTCAACGAATGCACCACCCCATATCAAATTCTATGAAAATGTGTGGGACGAGAGCACGTGTGATTCCTGGGCATTCCTCCCTGCTGCTCGTTCTAGGGTTCTTCGTATTTATCCAAAAAGCCACATGAAGCTCGCGGGCTTGTGTTTTGGCATCCTGTGCTAGGATAGTGAGTTTTATGTCGAAATTGTCTCCGCTATGCCTTTATATCCTATGTCCCTAGTGGCGTATCTTCGTTGCTTTTCGTTTGCCATCTAGGTGTTTTTTTATACGGATACATAATGGTCTTCCCGTTTTGCCAATGTATTCTTCACCACAAGTATTACAAGAGATTAGGTACGTCGCACCTGAACTCCTGCAGCTACCGTCTCTGCCATAAGGGCAAATTACGCAGTTTTTTGTTTCGCATAGACGGACACATAGGCGGTTATGAACTAACTGACGACGAGGAGTATCCAGTGGTATTTCTACTGCCGCAACAGTAATAAAGGACAGCATAAACAAGATTTTTTTGGGCCAATTCTTTTGTTTCGGGGCATCCGTGTCCTTGTAAACTTATTTCGTCGTGTTACCATTTCGTAGCCATTGGAGATAGCTATTTGCCGAGCCAAACCACGCGATTCCTCTTTTAGTTCCCTCTTCGTGCACATAGAGGTGGCCGTTGGAAACATGTTTCTCACAATCGCTATCTTTGTATGTGAAGGGTGGGAAGAGAGGAAGCGACGAAGGATGTCCATGTTACTTGGCTTTCGGTACCACTTCGTCATGTGACTGCTACCTGATAAGTTAGTTTTAAAGTTGAGAAATAGAAGCCAATTTCCTTTTCGGTTTCTCCCGGTGAATGTAATGTGTTCATTCAATATTTCAAAGCGTTTGTTCATTTCCTGCTGAGTAGAGGATATAGATTTCCTGGCTCCGAAGAAGGCGATAGTGCCGAAACGTCAGTTTCACCGGAATAAAGAATAAATTAACACCTCGTGTTTGCGGCTGTAATGTTAGGACAAATGTGTGTAAGATTTCAACCGCGTTTCGTAAGCATTAATCCAATGTGCCGAATTCGCTCTCGAAAATCGGTTCCATTCTGACCGTACTCGTGAAATGTTCCAAGACGACGAGGATATATTACAACGGTTCGCCTTCTAGCACAATTTTCAACACTACGAAGAGATCACAATGTTTAACGTTTTGTTTTCTGCCTTCTATAATTTTAATGGCAGGTTACTAAGTAAACGAAATACAACCACAACGTTGCTGAGATATTTGCAAAACTCTGGACCGCAGGTGTCTATGGTGGGGAACGAACGCGCTATTGTCCTTTCCGGGGAGTAACGCGTTCACCACCACACCATGCG
>UYYA01005007.1:32412-46852 GCA_900624975.1 Angiostrongylus costaricensis
CGCATGGTGTGGTGGTGAACGCGTTACTCCCCGGAAAGGACAATAGCGCGTTCGTTCCCCACCATAGACACCTGCGGTCCAGAGTTTTGCAAATATCTCAGCAACGTTGTGGTTGTACTACGAAGAGACTCAACATTCCATCCGGAAGGCCGACTGAAGGTAAGCCTATGCCGAGGAAGATTCTGACGAGTTCACTGTGGTCGTCTTCTCGCCAAAAACATAGGAAGAAAAGATCCAAAAACTCAAACTGTGGTGGTCTTTGCGTCCGTCGAGAGAACAGAGCGCATTGTGTGGCGCGGAAACTCTGGACCAATGAGCAAAGGGTTTTGCTGGCGCTTGCTCGAATTTCTTGACGAATAACAGAGTGGGTTATGGAGAGCGAAAGCACACAGTGACCTATTTAGTCAAAAGATATTATAAAAAAGAAATTATTAGTAGAATTTCAATATAGAAGCATCGCAGTATTGAAAATGCACTGTGTGTAAATATAGCTGTCAAATCTTACTGATTTTTTAATGGAAAGCAAAAAGTGATTTGTAATTTTTCTGCCGTACGGAATTTACACAGCTCTAAGCTTAGGAATTCTCGGTGCTCTTTGACGTGACTCCGGATCATCCCTCTTATGAGAGACGAAAGGAAGAAACCGGTGAGCAGCTATGTTTATTTTACAGGCTTTCAAAGCACCCTATCATTTTTCTTTTCTATTTTCAAGTGGATGCCACGATATGCCAGTTGTTGTCTGAGGAGATCGTTCGGTGAATCGCAAGGAGAAAGTGTCAAGTCGTCTGGCTTCCTAAATCCATTGAAAAAACCAAAAAAACTATAAAGTTTTAGTGTGTAAAAATAACTGTGTAATAATAATAGAAATGACTGCTTTTATTTTTTAAATTTATTTAGTTTTGTTTGGTCTGCCTTCACGTTTGCTGTGCGGATCCCAGCACTTCTCACATTCGAATCGCTTCCTCTCATCCATTGTCCACGAAGGTGTTCCAACTTTTACGTGTGGCTTCGGTTCCTGCTTAAGGATTTCCACCTCGTCTCGAATGTCGTAGAATGCTGGTCGAGCAATTCTTCCTGGAGTTCTGAGATAGCCAGGCCGGAGCATTCCTAATTGGATTACAGAGAGTAATTTTTTTCCCGAATAAGTTCAGTACCAATTTTCCGAGCCTAAGCAGATGAGAGGCTTTGTTAGCCTAGAGAGGAATCGATCATCATGCTCGTAATGACGGACACCATTACCAGTGTGCTATCCGCCCCCTATAATAAAATTCTTTGAATGTGATGTGGTTCGGAATACGATAATGTGCAAAGTAACACACATCACTATTAAAAGGATGCGTTAGCTAAATAGTGTGGCCCCCGAAAGATCTTAATAATAACTGCACGAATACTAATAGAGACTCGTCATTTCCACGTGCACAATTGTCTCGCGACTACACTGAGTAGCATAGATGTGGGATGAAGCTTTCTCCCTGTGCCAGAGCAAGACTTTTCTACTGTGGGAAAAAACAAGAGATAAACAAAAGAACAAGTGATTCTTTCTTAATGGCTATCTATTTTGGTGTAAAGTTTCTCAGTCGGTGATGAGCAGATTTTAGAAAGAGACCAAAAATTAAAGCGCAGTGGAGACAAAAGCAATGTAGCAAAGATTCTCTTTTTTAAATTGATGCCTTAACCGTTTCTTCAGTTACTCGACAGCTTAATCTGTTTTTAATCCGCGATTCAATGTTTTCTCTATGTAGTTCACAAAACTCCACCACTGTCCTGATAATAAACTAATCGCATGGTAGCAAATCACCCTCTGATCCATAAGGGCGGTGACTGCCTGTGGTGGCGACGACCTAGGGCTGTCTTTGGCTACGAAGACCTCGGAACTCCAGTGAACCACAATGTTCAAAACAGCAAAGCTCTGGGAAAAAAAATGTAAATCTTGCTAGGGCCCACACAACCAGTGAAGACGGGCTGTCCAAATATCGAACTAAGTCCAGAAAAGAATGGACCCGCTCCGTTGTGAAGTTTCGTTCGTTTATAATTTCCCACCTGTTGCATGAAATTGTTCAAAAGCACTTTAAATATGCGAGTAATAAATGATCTTTCTGTAAATAAAGCCACATTTCAACAAACATTTAACTAGACTATACGCTATCATTTTTGAGGAAATAATGCCTAATTATTGATTTGACACTATCGATTAATAAAGGTTGAAGTACTATTTGTAAAGATTTGTACTAACTAATAAGTGAAATTCATCGAGTAAAACTGTTTACTTTACATGTCAACGGTTAATAGGACTCTTTTTCGTGTGTGACTGCCTCTTTTAAGAACGAATAACCGAAAAAAGTGTTAAAGAATCAATGGTATCAGGGCCTTCTCAATGAAAATTGAGTTCCACAGCAATTAACACGAGTAACACCTGCATCACCTGCAGTCTCGTTGATCGTCGAGTGACTCGAGCGGGCATCAGTAAATTTTTTATCTTTCCCCGTCGCGTGCAAGAATAGCCCAGTGGGTTCTGCTCGCTCTAGGGATTCCTCGAGCATCATATCTTTCTTCAAGGCTCTTTATGAAGAACTCTGACCGTCGGGTCGGTGGTCTTCCTGCAGTACGTTTGACATCCCGAGGAATCCAGTCGCTAACAGCTCTTGTCCATCGGTTGTCATTCATGCACGTTACGTGTTCGGTCCATCTGGTCTTCTGCAGTTTGGCGTACAGCACGGTATCTCTGATTTTTCTATCGATGACGTACGTTGGAGCTTCGGACCCCATCCCTTACTTGCGTGGAAACGGGATACTTCTAGCATCGTTCTTTCGACTGCGGGTTCGATAACGCTGAGTGATCCTTCAAACTGCTTACGCTGCGACCAAGTTTCTGACGCATACGTTAGGGCGGGAAGTACCGCTGAGTCGAAAAGCTGGGCACAGAGTCGGATGCTCTTTGTCCTCTTCACTACATCCTCGATGCTCTTGAAAGTTTCCCAAACCGCTGGTTTCCTTCTGCTCTGCTCTGGAGCCAAGTCGTTCATCATATTAATTTCCCGACCTAGATAGACATAACTGGAGCATTCGGAGATATTCGTTCCGTTGAGCGTGAATTGGACATACGAAACCAATCCGTTCTTCATGAACATCGTTTTTGTGAGATTTAGTCGAAGTCCATTCTTCCGACAGGCTTTATCAAAGTGGTCAAGCATACGTTCCGCTTGGCTAATCTTTGGTGTTATAAGAACGATGTCATCAGCAAAGCAAAGATGGTGTAGCTGCCGACCGTCGGTTTTCACTCCCATATTTTCCCATTCCAATGTTCGCATGAGGTTCTGGAGGGTGGCGGTAAACAATTTTGGCGAGATGGTATCGCCTTGCTTAACCCCTCTTTTAGGGACTCCTTGACTATCAAGGGCTTCCGACTGCTTCTATCACAATTGCATCAAAGGTCTTCTGTAAATCGATGAGAGTGAGATAGAGCGGTCTTCTGTACTCTCGTGATACTTCAATGAGCCTTGTTATCGTGTGGATGTGGTCCATCGTACTAAATCCTCTTCGAAACCCTACTTGCTCACATGGCGGCCCTTCTTCCAGTGTTCTGTCAATCCTGTTTTGGATGACTCGAGTGAAAAGTTTGTAGATGACAGACAATAAGCAGATTGGGCGATAGTTGCCGATGTCGTGTAGGTCACCCTTATTGAACAACAACACGGTCCTGCTGGTCTTCCACTGTGTAGAGACCTTGCATTCAGGCAGGTAACGTGTGAAGAGCCGAGCTATTGTGTTTACGAGGACTGGCGGAAGGTTCTTCAGATGTTCTGATCCTATCCTGTCCAGATCTGGTGCTGTTCGATTTTTCACCGAGTAACATGAAATTATTAACCATTTTGAATGTATTTTTTATTTGGGTGCTTCCAGTACAACAGAAGTATTCGAAGTGGAAGCACGCTTTACCGCCTCATCGTGGCTGGAAGGTGGTACTGGATATCGGGCAACGATGTATAGCGGGGATGCATGCCACTGGTAAGGCCTCCCAAGCTGAGAGCAAGTTTGGCTTTTTAGGAAGTCTAGCTAAGGGTTAACCAATACCAGGATCCTTCACCGTCCTGGTACAAAATTAGTCGCGTCGTGGCAAATCTCCCTCTGATCCACAATAGCTGCGACTGCCTCTGTTGGTGAAGAGCTGGGGAAAACTTTGGCCAAGCCGATCTCAGAACTCCAGGAAAACACAATAGCTAAGGCAAGAAAGCTCGGAAAAAATGGAGATTGTGCTGGGAACCGCACAAGCAGTGACTTCGGGCGGTCCCAGAATTCAAGTATGTATCCAATTTTTGTATTAGTTGCTATGCTGTAAGGTAGCCCCTATTGTGAACAGTATCGTTGTTATATCGGCCGACGGAATCAGTCGAGTTTATTGTATCGATCGATGTGTATGTAATTCTTCATGATCACTTCACTCAGTAACGATTGCTACAAAACCTAAATAAAACTATGTTATGTTTAACTTCAATGATACTAAGATAGCTTAACTGCCCTCGTTGCCAATTTGTGCTCTCTAGATCAATCCCGCTAACGGGTGATTGCTGACGGCGCTGATCGATAGAACTAGGTGAGAGAGGCGAAACGACAGACCCGCATGGTGTGGTGGTGAACGCGTTAACCCCCGGAAAGGGTAACAGCGCATTCGTTCCCCACCCCTTCTGGCCGGAGTTTTGCAAATATCTCAGCATCATTGAAGTTATATTTCACAACGTACCCTGCTATTAAAAAGAGTAGGAAGCAAAGAATAAGCTAAAATTATGTTATATTCAGTTGAATCGTTCTGTGTTTTCTCAGTGGCAAATCCCAAATGATACGAAGATGACCCATCAAGTCGAACAATGTAACGCTTGGCTGACATGCTGACATGACTATGGACCCTACTACAGAGTGTCGCCTTTGGTTAGCCTGCCAGGGCATCAATGAGGCCTGTCATTGTTCGGTGTCATATCTTTAGGATAGAGCTATAGCAGCACAAAACGGTGCAAAAGTGTCCCAGTTCGCCATTTTGGACAGAGATGGTGAGCGAGGGTAACCGGTCCCCTTCTCTGCAATCCCCTTCACCTGAATGTCCATGGAGTGATTTGGATGACGAGTCAAATGACTCTGAATACGTTTGGGAAACCTCGTGCTGTTCTTCGCTCGTCTCGAAGGCCGCTGATGAAAGCGTCGACGATGATAATGACGGTGAGAACGTCGAAGATGAAGTTGAAGACGCAGAGGATGAAAATTCAAAGCCACCACCCGAGGTATGTTAATTGTGCTAATTTCTCTTCGTGATCTTATAACATGAGTGCATTCATTTGTTATAGTGTTCCTATAATTGAAGGATTTTTTCACTATGATGAAGTTACAAAATAATAATTCAAGCTAAGACTATTCCACTACGTTTAGATTTTGTTACGAATTATTTTCTATTTCCACTGTTTCTTTTGGTTTTTTCCAAGCGTTTTTGTTTCATTTCTAGATCTACTGGTCCTATGAGGGTACGCCAAAAGAGGATGTTGATGACAACGTATCGTCCGAACAGAAAGCCTCTCAACTTTATGGTATGGAACTTCAGCGACAAATCGAAGAACTAGAAAGAATACCCAGGCCATCCTGTAATGACATCCGACACCTATGGGAGCGAATCGAGCAAGAAAATGAGCTCTACAGACGTCAATTCGCTTGGCAGATGGAAAATAGTAAGTGGTTTTCCCTTATTAATAGAGGATTTGGACGAAAAGAGGTCTTCATTTCTTGTTTTCCAGTGATCCGTTTCACAACAAATCTAGCATAAGGAGCGACTTGGAAGGACAGCAGATGGCTAGTTTATTACTTACTTGGATACTTGGATGGTCCGTGCTCACGAGTTGTGCTGACCCCAGCACATTTGCTATTCGGTTCTTTCCCTCGCAATCGTCTCGTCCGTGGTGGTGGTGGCTTTATTCGAACATTGTGGATAGTTTTGCCCACAGAAATTCTACTTTTCTTCCATTAATATTTATACTGGGATATGATTTGTATTTAAGTTACTTGAACGTACGTGATATTTGCTTATACTTTTATTAGTTGATCCTGATATGTATGTTTCTTATTTATTATATGGTAATGCAAGCCACATTTAGCTCTTAACTTTTAATGGACTGGTAATCGTATGGTACAAAAGTGGTCTAGCAATACCAGCTAGTAACTGTGAAACCTTTACCATGTATTTAAGCAGATGGTTTGGATTACAACTGTAGGCGTTTCCTCTTGGAATAAATGTGGAACAGTCGAATTTTTCCCAAAGCAAAATAACAGGAAAAAGGTTTCATAGAGGTTAAAAGATATGATGGAACTCTATCAAGAGTTTCTTCACGGCAACAGACTTGGCAGGCCATGGATGTAGCCCAACAATAAATAGCAGTTAGTAACTGTGAAACATTACTCGCCCTCCCTCCGGTGTGGTCAAAGGTTTCATTTAAGAACACTGCATGAAATCAGGCTTTTCAGCTCACCCTGAGGGTGCTGTTTATCGCAGCCGAGTTTTCAATAGGATTTCTAGCTCATCTACGTCAGAGTATAAACACATTCGCAGACCTCTTTCTGGTCCACTAGCGTCAGTGAATGCCTGTGGCAGCGACTTACGATGGGCCTAGAACGGAAATCGTGGGGTTTCAGAGAAACTACGCTTGACGATCAACCGGAATTTTGACTGGGAGGGAAGATGTGAGATGCCAGAGTCGTAGGCGAACCCACGGGTGAATCTTACCACAGTCAATGATGACGATAGCAAGACAACGAATCAAACGAAGGAAATACTATAGCCCATAAAACATAATGACTGGTTTCTTGAAGTATGTAAATAGGCTCCCAATGATCTTTTGAATAAAGGGCAAATATGGCAGTGAAGCTCATGACGCTGACTTGATCAAATTCTCTCTGTCGGTCTTACTTTTAATTGCTTAGCTATCTTGGCACTCTATGGCGCCTGTGGCGAAGTGGTCTGAGGCGCCCTTCAACACACGTGGATTCGATCTTTGAGCCCATGGCTCACCAGCCTTCCATCCCTCCGAGCTCGGAAAATTGGTGCCAGACTTGTCTAGAAGAATAACATCACTGTCTCGATAAATCGCTAGGCCATCGTAAGTCATTGTAAAGACCAGGCATGCATTCAATCACCTCCAAACGATGCTTAATGATGTCGAATGCATGGCGCACCCCTCAGGGGTTGATGCACACCGAGAGCTTTATCCTTTATCCTTTATATTGGCACTCTATTCATTTTTGTCGCTGTTTAAGTGGAAATAGAAATAAAGTAAGACTTTAGACTTTGTCGAAACATTAAACATGACAAATACTTAAACAGATGAGTTCAAAAACAAGTTTGGCTGTGATGGTATTGTAGTGAATTTTTCGTAATATTTCTCATAAATCTTTTTTACATACGGATCGGCTCCTATACGATCATCTAAATTTTCTTTCCTTCACTGAACAAAGACATTACTCGAAAAAAAGAAGAAAGAGCAATGACGGACGAAATGAATGATTAAAGCGCCTTTGTATCAGGTTGTTCAATTTGTATTTAAAAGAAAGGCTTGCCTATAACTAACCAAACAACTAATAATTCGTCATGCCATCATCTTTGTAATGTTTTCTCTCTTAATAAATAATATAAGCTAGGTTGAAAATCATAGAAAAAGACCATCCTGCTTTCCTGCGGGAGCTACTACCTCTACCCCTTGAACCCCAGCAATTTTGCGTAAACATCGTAGAGTAGATTGAAAAAGAAATCGTGTTGAGAAATGAGGAGCGAAGCCAGTAAAACAGACTGCTAAGAATCTTTACTGTTTTAAAAAAGAACGAAAACGCCAAGTTTATAGGAATATTCGGCCGCAGTTGTCCTAATGCTCATCAGCTGCAGAGTTCTGATTCGTTGTGATCGTTGATAGTGATGTTTCCGCAGTCAATAGTCCGACCGCATCTGTTGATGAGTCTGATACTACTAGTCTCTTCAAGGGATCCTAGAAAAAGCTTTGGCTGGAACGATATTATTTTGAATATAAATTTTTAAAAAAAAACTCCCACAATAAAACATGAAAGCAATGGCGTCACTAGCCATACATGTTAGTCGGAAAATTTTCATTGGAAGCAAGTTTAGATGAACCTTTAAGAAAACAACGGATAAGATGTGATGGAGGAAAAAAGTTCTCTGGTCGTAGCACAGTAGTTAGTGGTGCCGTCTATAGGGATGTAACGCTACTGGATCGGTCTCTTTCAACGATCTTCTCTAATGCACTGAGAACGGTTAGCGTGGCTATTTCCAAGACAGCAAGGAGAATCGACTCAACCAGCATTCTATGATATTCATAAAGAAGACGAAATCATCAAGCAACAGCCGATGCGACTCTCAAGAAGACCACTGTGGGCGATGAATTCGAGGAAAACGAATCGAAAGCAAGGAGCGATGGGGTCCACATGGTAGATATAATGACGGGCTATGTGACGAAAAGTGTTAAAATACTTTCTTGAATTTCATTTAAGTGGTACAAAATCACTTATTTTTAGAATTGTTTATTTTTTTATTTTGAGTTATTTTGTAGGAATTTCACTTAATACCCTGCTAAGCAAAAATAACAGGTAGACAGTAAATTCGATTACAGTCTCAGCTTAACTGTGCCCAACGCCGATTTTTGCTCGCAGGGCATTCCCATTGACAGGTGATTGCCCATGGCACCGTTAGCGTAACAACTTGCTGAGAAGAAGGCAAGTGGAGCGCCTCATTGCCACAATGAGTAACACATAAGCACCCGGAAAGTATAATTAAGGGTACGATTTTGTCCTGGGGTTCGGGGATTGGAAACCTTTGATCGTAATTGTGGTTGTACTTTATAAAAATAGTTTTGCATTGATTGTCGATCTTTCTTGTAGCAATTGTATAGCGCAGTGGTTAGGGGTCGGCTGTAATGCATACAAGGCTTTTGCTTTGACCCCGTGCCTTGGGCAAACCAAGCACGCTCTCTTCGCGAGGTTGGGAAAAATGTGACCAGACTTGGCTTGAAAGATAACAAAACCGACTAGATAGATCGATAAGCCACCGTAAGTTATTGTATAGCCCAGATATGCATTAAATCACCTCCGCGAGCAACGAATGGAGTAGAATGCATGGAGAACCTCCCAGGAATTGATTGGTGCTGAGTGCTTTCTTCTCTATCATTCATTGTTTAGATTTCGCATGAGTAACAGGAATGAACTGTTTGATCTCATTTCCTTCCTTTGCCTTAATTCCGATTTGTATAAGATTCCAGAAGGTACCAACCATGTGGGCGATGAATTTATTGACCACAGGAATACTACTGTTAAAAATCGCTTAAATTTCATCAAACCAATTTTCGTTTACGGTTTCGGGATATATGAGAGTGGAGGACAGCAGCGATATTGATTACTGTTTATTCATATCATTGAATAAGACTTACATCGGTTTTTACTGATGGCTTGTGCTTGCTGGAAAAGTTGTCCATTTCGGTGAATTCGGCAGACAAGATGTTGACGTCGTCAAGATTTACGCCTTTCGTTTCAATCTAAACCAACGAAATGATCACCGTGACAGAGCCTATTATGGTGTAATTTTTCATTAAATGACGGTTTAAGCTGAAAAAAGAATCTCACCAGAAACTTGTGCGATACGATCAAATTGATGGAGCCAAGTACGAAGACGCTGAAGTACACAGAAGGAGGCCAAAAACTATTCACATAGGTGAGCTGAAATCTTTGTTATACGTTTCAGTTGACAGCCATCTATGTGTTATTCTATTCTAGCAACATCATCAGAAAACAGAAACTTCCAGTTTCATAGAAGGCAGCTAATGATGTCGTTTCTTAATTGTTTCCTAATAACTTTGTTTAAAGGACGCGTGTGGCGCAGTGCTCGGAGGCGCCCTGCAATGCACTCATGGGTTCAGTCCCCGCGCTCGTGGCTCACCAGGTCGGCAAATTGATGCCAGACTTGTCTGGGAGGATACTAGCACTGGCTCGATACATCGATAGGCCACCGCGAGTTATTGTAAAGGCCAGATATGCATTCAATCACCTTCAACGATACTTAATGAAGTCGAATGTATGGAGCATCCCTCAGGGATTGATCAACGCCAAGAGCTTTATCCCTTTATTTGATCCTGTATGGCGAACGTTACAAAAGAACCACCTAAACAAGCAGTAAAACTACGATATTCGTAGTGCATGTTGAATCGATGGCTAAAACCCGAGCTGATCAACGCCGAGAGCTTTAGAGCTTTCAACTCTGTTTGCAAGTAAGAAGTAGAAGACAGAAACGAGAGTGGTCTAAAGGCTCTTGATTTCTACGTTCAGACAATAGTAGATTTTTACGTCAGCTTTAAGATCCCAACCATTTCGACTTGGAAAAATTATTGACCCACCAATGATTTGGTGAACAACAGTGAACAAAACATGTCGGCTTCAACAAATCTGGTCCAGTTCAATGATTCTGCTGAACACTATCAAGAATAACTCATAGAATTACTTTGAATTCACAATAAATGGAGAGCTGGTATTTGCACAATGTGAACGTTTTGTCCCTTTTCTGTGAGGATAAGGTTTTTCCTCTTGTAGAAGACTAGGAGGTACGATGAGGTAAGAAAGGTCATTCAAAAACTACGACTCTTCGTAGAAACTCAACATGTACCTGTTTTCACAAGACGACGTGAATAAATGGAAAATTCTCAACTTTTTATGATCTGTTCTCATATCTACCCAGCACTACCCACCAGGATCCCAGTAGTTCTTGCATTGAATTCGTTTCCTCGCATCCATCATCCACGAGGTTCCTCGAACTTTTACATGTAGGTTCGACGTTGTTTGAGCATCCAATTCTTCCTATAGTCTTGTGATAACCGTTCTAGAGTATCCTCACGCCATTCTCTGACCTCATACTGAAGGTACGCTCGATTCACCTTGGGGTAGATACAGCCCTTTGCTCGTGATGAAGAGCATCACTACAACTGCACTACCTAACCTACAAAAGTTGTCGATATGGGAAGATGGTAAACCACTTACAAATGGTGTTGAGATGGCACCAATACGTGCTATCAACGAGCAGCTACCAGTGCCGCTAGCCCGACACGACGTCTCTAATGACTCCACTGCACAGAGGAAACAAGCATCCCATGTGTATTCAATGAAAACACAGCCCATTAGATTAACCAGCAACACGCCAACACCCTGAATGAGAAACGTTGTCTGAAGTGTTAATTTTTTATTTACTGTCTACTACAATTTTTTCCAATGCAGGGTGTTATAGGTGATACAACCACAATGATGCAAAGATATTTGCAAAACTCCAGACCGCAGGTTTGGTGGTGAAGGCGTTAGCCCCCAGGAGGGGTAATAGCGCGTTCGCTGTAGACACTTACGGTCCGGAGTTTTGTAAATATCTCAGCATCATTGTGATGGTCTGAAATGTTGCTTGGTAAACGATCCTGGTACGCTTTCCCTATCTTTAAGTCCTTCCACAATACACCTTGACAAAATAAAGTGAATGGAGCAGTTACTTACAGTATATTGTCGCAATGTGAGTATACTGAGAACGAGGAAGCAAATACACACTACAAATTGAGCACCGTGATGAAGACGACGACGACTGAACTTCGGTAGCCAAGTATCGGTGACAAGAAGAATCTGGAATAGAATCGATAGAAACAAAACGTTTAACGACCTAAGAGGGATCACAAAATAACTTTTCGGCATGAGGTTTACTAAATTTCTTCAAGTTAAGATCTATTCATTAGCGATCTATAGTCCAGTGCGTTAAATATTAAGTAATTCGAGCGAGATGAAATCTCTATTTGCCCCTGTTCAGTAATGCCTGAGAGGAGCAAGGTTTCTCTTAGAAAAGCTATCAAATAAAAAGAGCTAGGTTGGTGCTGTTGTAGAATATATCCTGCTCCTAGTGTAAATCCGAACTCGATACAAAGGAACGATGCCGGTTAGGCCAACCTTTATAGAGTAAACGAAATTCAGCTTATTGAGTGCAAACTCGATAGATATGCTGACAAAATAGTACTATTTTTGAAAAAGTGCTAGTGATCGTTCAACCACAATGGTACCGAAATATTTGCAAGTGCCTGCGGTGAGGAGCGAACACGCTATTATTCTTTCTGGGGCTAACGCGTTTACCACCACACCATGCGGGTCCAACGTTTCGACTTGATCTCACTGATTGGTCAATCCCGTTGATGGATACGTACTGATGGCACCTATAAAACAAGGTTGAGAGAAAAGCGAAAAGAAGGACCCACATGGTGTAGTGGTGAACGTTTTAGTCCTCGGAAATGATAATAGCGTGTACGATCCCTACCGCGGACACCCGCCGTCTGAAGTTTTGGAAATATCTCAACATGCGATTTTAATGAAATCTGGAAGAAATCACTTACTAACTTAGAGATGATGATAAGAACTGAGAAGAGAATTTGGTTGACGAACAGATTGCCGCTGATGGTGTTCGAGTTGAGATCATTACTGTAGGAGGAGAACGCTGCCGTGAACCACATCAACCACAGCACACCGAGACGACGAAACAGACCAGGAGTGCTCCACATCTCGCGGAATGTCTAGAGAAAACATAAAGCAAGTAGGAAAGTAGGATAATACTTGAAGATAATTTTTAAAAAACCGGAGGGCAAACATTAGATGGTGTCCTAGGGCCCTGTCATATCATGCCTTAACATTATTTCTGAACGTAGCATAGCATTTCCTAGCTGATTATGTGAGAGCTCTGTCAATTCATTCCCTTATATATCGTTGTTCTAAAAAGGGCCAGAATATTTTGCTACCAGCGCTGTGTTACTTAACTGCTGGAAGCACGTAGATGCTAATAAAAGCCTGGTATTTTGAAATAGAGCCTTTACTACATTGGTACTAAGTGTAGAAGGGCGTAAACCTTTTGTCGTAAGCGGAAAGATTTATGTAGAGCTATTTTAAATAAACCTTTTTTCTCCTCAAATCTGCAATCTGCCTGATAAGTTTCCACAATTTTTCCTGGATTTTTTTTTCCAGGAAAAAAGGAAACTATTTGCGAAGTAACAAGTCGAGTTTACGTTCTTCGTGTTTGCTAGCAGTTTTCCAATTGAGTTTCGGTTACTTATCATGGTTATTTTTCACCGTATTACAATAATCAGCGAATAGCGCAACGGTTAGAGGTGCTCTGCAAAACACACTGGATCGATAAGTGGTTTTTACCTTCAATCCAGTCGGAGGCTGGCGAATTGGTAGCATAATGGTCTGGGAGGAAAGGACATTCATGTGACTGAAGCATTCAATCACTTCCACGATACTTGATAAAGCCTAATGGATGGCGAATACCTCAGGGATTGCTCAATGACGAACGCTTTGTTCCTTCGATTATCAAACCCTAAAGCTTAAATAATGCTCCTAAGAGCAATAAGTGTGAGCGCTCACCATCATCGCAATTGCTTCATGATGTCTTTAAAATCACGAACAGGTTAAACCCTATTTTAATGCCAGAAATAACTATTCTCTGTAAAATAACTCATTTTGCACTTATGCAGCTCTCAGATCATTTCCCGTTTGTTTCATTGCTTTCTTAATGTTGCTCACACAAGTTTTCGAGTTCGTGGATAGGTTCAACTGGCTATTGAGAATATGTCCTCACCAAGACGAACACTAGTCGAGCACGATTTTCCTGTGAATCCTGAGATGGCTTACCCAGCTAGAGCGCACTGAGGAGGTTCACGTTCTTCAGACTCGTCGAAACATTAGCCGAACAAGGTTTCTTATCAAACTTTTGTTAGTTTAATCAGTTACTTAAATCGTGAATTAACGTCCAAGGTAGCAAAACAATGCAGACAGGCGATAAGAGAAGATCTTAAAGAGAGAAGAGCAGCAGTTATGGCCGAAGCTGCAGAGGCCGGGAAAAGCGTTCGCAAAGCCCACAGAAGCTTCGCCAATTACAAGACCAAAACTACTGCTGTCCCACGCCCAGACGGAACAGTTACAGCGTCCAGAAAGGCAATGGAAAAAATCATTCACGAATACTACTCGGATCTCTTTAATAGCCACGTCCTCCACCCTCATATTAAATAAAGGAGGATGGATATGTTGTGCCACCGATTCTCCCTTCCGAAATCCGACGTGCTATTTTCGTCGGTGAAAAATCTTATAGCACCAGGCCCGGACAGGATAAGATCAGAACACCTGAAGAACCTTCCGCCAGTTCTCGTAAACACACTGGCAAGGTCCCCACTCAGTGGGAGGCCAGCAAGACCGTGTTATTGTTCAAGAAAGGTGACCTATGCGATATCGGCAACTATCGCTCAGTCTGCTTACTGCCTGTTGTCTGCAAACTCTTTATTCGAGTCAACCTAATCAGGATTCGTCCAGTATTGTGACGAAGTGCAGCCATCTGAGCAAGCAGGATTTC
>UYYA01005008.1:0-46850 GCA_900624975.1 Angiostrongylus costaricensis
CACAACACAATACAATACAACGCTAGCTGACGTTTCGGCAGTATCGCCTTCTTCAGAGCCTGGAAGGGTATGCTGATATACAATCTACTAGGCCAAACGCTTCAATAACACTTACAAAAAGACGAAAAACTCTATGGTAATTACATGATCAACAGCTTCTCGAAAAACTTTTCGAGGCTTTTTGGATAAATGGCAAAAACCCTGCAATGAATAGCAGGGATGAATGCCCAGAGGTCATAGGTCATACGCGACCTGACCCCGTATGTTCGCATCAATTTCTGATGTGGGATGGTGTAGTCATCAACCATATGCGACCATAATTAGCTGTTCTAAACTTCCCCATTGGATGTCACGTAAAAAGTGGTGGGTTTTTCGAGAAACTGTTGATCATGTGATTTCCATATAGATTTTCACCTTTCTGTATGTACTGTTCAAGGGCATGGCCCAGTAAAGTGCGTATCAGTATACCCCTTCAGGTTTTGAAGAAGGTGGTACTGCTAGAACGTCAGCTACTGTTGTGCTGCGTGCCTTTTGCACGGAAGTAAACGTGTGCTGCATAACAACCTCGCGATTGTCAAGAAAGAAAACGACGTTTTTATAATAGAAATTAAGTAGAAATTCGATCCTAGGGATTGTTTACCTATATTCACGTGTGGAAAACGGCCTCACGTGACCATATGTGTCATGTACTCAGAATTTAAATGCCACTGAAGCTAAAGAAAAAAAAGCAAGAAACAAAACAAACACCTACAATGGCTCCTCGCTCTGTCTTGACTGTGTTGTAGACAAGTGTGTCACCCACGCCGAGTTACTAGAGACTGGGTAATAGATCAATCCACTTCAGCACTTCTTACCCGAAAACCTTTGAGTACAAATTTATGCAACAGCAAAGCTCAGCGAGCTTGCCACCTTCTCGCTAAATACAGTAAGAAAAAATGGGTGGCCCACTTTTTATCTCTCAAAGATATATACCTCATTTATCAGCTTGGTGCGAAGTAGAAATGATGACACTGGTGGTGATTGACTGGTTATTTGATAATTAACGTGATTTAACGTGTTAGAGGCGAAGAAATACGAAATGAGGTATATGAGAGATCATGAAGAAACGTGAAAAGAAACCGACTGAAAAAGAACAAGAAGGAAATTCACGTCAAAGCCATTAAAATCAATAGTTTAGATCTAAGCTTGGAATAAAGTAAAGAAAATCTGCCGCGCTCTGTTGTATTTATCGTAATTATGCTTATACTTTTATCATTTAGCTGAACCGAAGAGAGTTTTGTACAAAAGACGTTCGAGAAGCGCGAACACTAGAAAAACGGAAGCGACCAGCCAGGCAAAACATAGAAACGAAGATGAACAGTGCTCGAATATCAATTTAACGTATAAACAACTCATCGAAGCATCAGAGAACAACATTAAAGCTCTATAAACCTGGGTTAAAAACACCAGTGTCGAAAGCAGTCGAAAAAACCGTTAGGAGAAAAGTAGCTGGCAACGAAACGTTTCTGGTCTCCGGTCCGTGTTCGAAAGCGATCAAGACAAAGTCGGCTCATTCGCCAACTGAAATTCACCGAATACCAACTGAAACGGAAAAAAAGCCTAGCTCGAATTCGCATGATTGAATTTATGGTTGAGAGGGAGAAAAATTCTAGGAATTCAAATTGACTTCATAATTTTCCAATGTTTATATGATTCATTCAATATTTCCAACGTGTTCAGCGAAGAACGCCGTCGACTTTCACCTAATACAGCGGCTGCTTTTCTTTCGGGTTGAAATCCGATAGCCATGAAGAAACCGACATAGGAAAAAAGTAGGATCTGCTTGGTGAGAAGTAGCAATTATGCCGATAGAACATCATATAGAACTGAACCAGTTCACTGGAAGTCGGTGACTCAGTGTGAAGGAAGAACAGGAAATGAATGCTATGCTAATCGCTATAACCAAGGTAATGAACCACTGCTTATGAAGGAGTAAAAAAGGAACGATATCATGTAGAGAAAAATCTATTCACAAATGACGATGAGAAGGTGAAAGAATCGCTCTGGAATGTTCGAGAGATAAAACCATGGAAATCATCCCAGAATAGATTTTCCATCTATACGACAAAAACTACCTCATATCACAGCTGCCAAAAAAACTTTTTCGTAGCTGAGCAAGGGTATGAATGTAAGATCTTAGATCTGAACAACGTCATTCATTATCTTGAAGATGTGTGGCTGTTAAACCTAAGCAGAATACAGAAGAAACGAATTCTGGATAGATAAAAATGTTATACGGTCCCTTTCTGTAAGAGTTAGACAAAATATAATTATCGGTAATTTTATGACGACAGTGTCTAATGAGATGTCTTCATTGCGTCCGAAAGTTCACATGACAAAAAAACCAGCTTCAAGTAGTAAAAGTATACATTTTCCGTGGATCGGATCTAAGACAAACGAAGGCGAAGAAAAGCGTTGCGGCGAGCTGAACCTGAGAACCGGCTTTATTGGGTAGCTTCATGTGTTCTTATGAGCAAGCAACATTCCTCATGAGAAGGCTTCTACTACAAATCTACTTCTAACAAAACAAGGAACTATTCCAGACAACTCATGAGGAACTGGACCTTTGGTGTGCCGCTTTTCAACTGTTTTTGAGGACGAAGCACCGATAGGTAGTAATCATCGGCTTGCCATTGCTTAAGTTTACTTCAATATGCCCTTCTGATAAAAATGTCAAACGGTCGCTCAAATTTCGGGACCTCAGTACTGCAAGAACCGGCTGCCCTACAACTAGGGACACCGAAAGCCCGACAGCAGCCCCATGATATGAGCCTTTAGAGAACTACTAAAACGAAAAAATTTACGGACAGAAAAAATCTCTTTATGATACGTCCACAGTCCAATTTCATTCATCTTAAGAACTGTGAACTCACTAATCACTAAGTAACTTGAGAAAGCAACAATGAAACTTACTTTCGAATCTGTTGCATATTAGAAATGGTGTACACGCTTCGTTTGTTTAGGAATGACGCGAAACACATCACAGCTTACCATTTATTTTCTTTTACTGTTCCTGTCGATGAGGGAGAAATGGGCCGCTATTTTTATTTGTAGCTAAACTTCCGAATGGGAATGTCGAATTCCATCTCAGCTTAGGTAGCATTGTTTGTTCGACGAAGAACCCCTCTAAAGTATTTCGCATTTGGATAGTTGTAGTCTTGAAGAGAAGTAAACCGTATTGAAGGTAGGAGGCTAAGATAATAGATTTTACTCTTTCTAAAGGGAGGCGTGCAGCGCAACGGTCAGAGGCGTCCTGCAATACACATCGGATCGATTTCTGCGCCCCAAGCTCACTGAGCCTTCCATTCCTACTGGATCGGCAAATTGCTACCAAACTTGTCTACGAGGATAGCAACACTATCTCGATACGTTAGTAAATCACCGCGAGTCATTGTAAAGGCCAAATATGCATTCATTCACCTCCAGCGATGCTTAGTGAAGCCGAATACATGACATATCCCTCAGGGACTGATGAATGCAGAGAGCGTTATCCTTTTTAACTCATTCTAAGAACGTTCGGCATCTTCTGGAGACTATCAAGTGCCTAGGATATTTCGAAAGGGCGCCTTTTATTCGAAAAAAGCAATTCTATTTGGTCCTTCAAGGTTGTACTTACTGCGATTTCGTTTATGTCGTAGCATAACAACTCGATGTTCGGTTCCGAAAATGGGCGCTATTGAAATTCGAATACTGGAATTTTCGATTCGATTGCCTCCGCCTAAAACGTTTACCTGTTCGAACTAAACCTTATACGACTGTAACATATCATTATTGAGCATTTCTACTGCAGATAGTACGGTAAATTACCAAAATCTGCAAAAAAAGTCTGAATGGAGTTTTTTTGGCAGAATACCGCGTATTTGTCACTATTGATGAATATGAAAAGGGCGCGTGTGGCACAGTGGTCGGAGGCGCCCTGCAATACACACGTGAAATTAGTCCCCGCAGCCATGGCTCACCAAGCCTTCTTCCACTCCTCCGAGGGTGGAAAATTAGTACCGGACTTATCTGATACGCTAGCGCCACTGGGTCGATACATCGGTAGGTCACCGCGAATCATTGTAAAAGGCAGATATGCATTTAATCACCTCGAAAGGATCCTTAATAAAGTCGAATCCATGGCGCATCCGTCAGGGATTGGTCAACGCTGAGAGCTTTATCCTTTTTTAATGAATATGAAATGAATGACGGCGCAAATTCTACTGTTACGTTGCGGCGAAAAATCCAAAAAGTGCCTTCGGCCTCCCATCGGTTATTAGAAGAATATAAATGGAGAGAACTTTATGGTTTGATTTACTGCAGAAACTGCCATTCGCAGTTTTTTCTTTCACCACACGTTTACTATTACCATCTCAGTGAGGACCGGTTTTCAAACAATCCATGGCTATTGAACTGAACGAAAATCCTTGAATGCTGAAGGAATGGCCTAGCTTCAATATCTGCTCCTTAATAGAGATCGGAGATAATAAGATAATGCGACTAATTCGTTTTCTCTCTTATTGTGTCCACTGTTCGTTAGATCTTCGTGATAAATGAGAAACATCACCGACCCAGTTGTCGAACTTCTTGACAAAGGTCCTTCGAGCAAAATATAGTGCTTTTCGTTTCTTCGGCTCAGGCAGCACCTGATAGGCTACTCTTGCATGTGATAAAATTTATGAGAAACTTCTTCACATCCAATTAAGCCATATCAACAGGAAGACAGGTGACACAGGTGCGACACATAATATGCGCAATAATCTATCGATAAAAATTGTTTACACGCAGTGGTTCCATTACATGTTCAGTTTGCTACATATGAACTCAAATCGATTGACCGGTCATCTAACGATAATCGTTGTTGTCGTGCATGAAATCTAGTCACAAAGAAGCAAACTAGGTTAGGAAACCCAAAAACAGGAAGTGTCCGTAGAAATATTCCGCGAATGCTTTGGTAATCCTACATCGGATTCCACAGCAGATCACGCTCAACTGGCCGTTTAGTGAGGAAAACGACGGTGCCTTAACCTCGAGTCGAATCTGCACCGAAATCTGCCTTCCTCTACGGATGACGTTGTCATGGTAAAGAACGGCATAGAAGTGATTAGAACTACACGACATATGAGGATGGAGAATCCAGGTATCAAAATAAAGTCGACATTTTAACAGTAGTGCTTTAAATCATATCAGGTCATATGCTTGCAAGAAATCTACGTGCTTTATTTCGAGTGATGTAAATATTTTTTAGAACTCATCCATGCCAATCTCTATATAGGAAAATCCTGGAGAATCACAGAAGCAGGTGGTTTTCAAGGTTTGGTGAGGATATGACTATTTGACAGAGAAAACTATAGAGAGAAGAGCAGTAGAAGACCTTTATATGAAATCGATTAAATCAATTCACATTAAACAAATTCGAAATCAAATCAAACAAATTGTCGCCGTTGAGAGGAACGAAGGGACATCGAGCGGAAACTCGGCAAAAAAAGACATCCACGCATTTATCTGGTTATAAATAACATTTCTGGGAAGTTATTTTAAATGCATTAAGCTTCACAGAAAGCTGAAAAATCAGCTGCTTTGATTTGAATGGTTCGAACAGTTTTCCATTAGGACTAATACGTGAAAATCATTGATCAAACTTCGCAAATATGCTGGGCTCTCTCTATCCGTTTCCCAATAAGTCGCCGGTGTGCTGAAGGTGAACCGTTCACATTCCGACTTTAACACCTTTTCACGAAGAATCGTTCACTCTCCAGCATGATTCCCACCGAACAAGTCTGCAACTGGCTGAAAAACTTGTTTTTTTCACGAAAACCTGACGAAAGCGCTCAAGGCCGCTGTCAGCTCTCCCCAATACAAATTCGACACTGTTAATATCCCGGAGAAAGGTTTTTTCTTCTAGCAATTAGGATTTCCTACACTAAGACTGCTGTCAGCGTTTTTTTTCAACCTGACCAACGATGCCGAAGGGGTGGATCCTACACATTTGTCCAAGGTGGTAAAGTTTGGCATTAATCAGTACTTACATGCATTCTACTCTATTCGTAGCACTGTATAAGTGGCTAAATGTTTACTTGGACTATTAAATGACTTGCGTGACTTACTGCATCGAATCAGTATTTAACCCTCTTCGACAAATTTGATACCTATTTCTCGGGGTTGAAGGAATGAAAAACTTGGTGAGTCCTGGTTGCGACAGAACCAGGGATCAATCTAGTGTGTTTTGCAAGGTATCTCAAAACATTACGCTATACGTGTCCTGCAATATTTGATGCAGTTAGGTTGAGCTTTTAAAAACCGAGAATAAAACATTTTGTGTAACTTTTATCAATAGGAATAGAAAAGAAACGGCATTTATCTGGTGTTTTCCACCGACCTTCTAAAGGATCATAAGGAAACAAATAAGTTAAATTTAGCTTTTAGATTGTTTGTTTCTCCTACTTCTACATTCATTCACAATCTAGGTTATCGGAGTTCATTCCCAACGGAAATGAATTGGCATAACCTAAAAATGTCGAGGTAGCTTTTAGAATTCATTCCAATTTTTCAATACACTGAAACCAATCGATCAGGACGATCAACTATGACAACTCGCCAAGAAAGAAGACACACACGGTGATAAATGTAAACGGCGAAAATCGATACCGGTTCTACTTACCGTATCTGAACTACCTGGAGACCTTATTAAGTACACTGCATCGAATAGCTATTAATCGAACAAAGTTAAAAAATGCCTGTTTTTGTCTGCTGCCAACAATTTTTTTCATGACAGGGTATTATTAAATATAACCACAGTGATGCTGAGATGCTTGCAAAAGTTGGACCCAAGGCCAGATTCCAACCCCTGATAACCCTTTCCGTAGGCTCACGCGTTATCCAATGCACCATTGAGGCTCTTGCTTTGGCTTCATCTCAGGCAGTTTCTTTACCTTAACGATGCCATCAGTAATTACCCGTCAACGGGAATGACATGAGGAACACAAATCGGCATTGAACCTAGTTAAAGGTGAAGCTGTGGTCGAAATCACATTGCATAGCTTTTTATTTACTTCGTACTCTTGTTGAGCAAACACGAGGTGTTACTTTTATTCTTTATTACTGTTACTTCTTCATCTGTTCTCCTTCTTCTTTTTTTTATTTATTGTTTATCTTCAATGAGCATACATGCGGTTGGTATTATAGCACCTACTAGTAACAATAGCCGACGTTTCGGCAGTTTCGCCCTGTTCGGGAGACGGCAAGGTCAAGTTGACATGCAATCTACTCAGCCAAGCATTTCCATAACCTCAGCACATAAAATCTAAAGCGTAAATCTTCACTCGCATGATAAACAGCTTCTTTTAAACACCCACCATTTTGTTCGTTGTAAGTCTTCGAGTTAATTGTTGTACACCAGTCCCAAAGAATACGATGTGGGGACAGAATGCGGTGGGTCAGGTCATCGATCACCCTGACGTATGGTGCTAACTTATGCGTGATCACAAAACACTCATCCTCGGGTTTCATTTTTGTAGATTTAGAATTAATTCTTTCACCAAATGTGTAGATGTCTATGGTGGAACCACCAGTAATCTATCTCCGGCCGTCACTCTACTGTAGATATATAGATGAGTGTTTTATCATCTGCTCCACACAACATGAGATGTTATGCTTTGAGTTATTGAACGACCAACCAGGGCACATAGCATTCACCCAAGAGAAACTGAAAGAAAATTGACTTCTATTTATGAAAGTTTAAATTAACCTATCCGAAAACGGCTACATTACAAAATGGTGCCGATAACGAGTAAAAACACAGTGGTCCACTACCGCCCCTCTCACTCCTCACGCAACAAAAGGGCGCTTGCACGAAATATGTTTCGAACACCTACAAGTGTGTGAACAAGAAGGGAGCAGAAGAAAGAATGCTCGACATTGGCGAAGCAGATAGCCATTTAAAATGGCTACGAAACTGTAGCTTCTTGGGATAGGTGTAAAAAAAGAACCACACTTCTAAACGATAATTATAGAGAGAATAACTTCCCGCTCATCCTGCCCATCACATCTCACGCATTAGCAAAACCATAAAAAGTTGCTCAAGGTGGACCGGTCTAGAGAATTCGGTAATAATGCATGAAATACCACCAGACACTGTAAAATGCCTCGTGTGTTCGTCACCTCCTGTGTGACCGCCTATCAACAACGACAAATTGCATAACATGTCCTAACGATAGAGAGGGTGATTGTGGATTCGAGTACTGCTTATCTGATTTCTTGTAAAGCATGTGGAACGAATACGGTAGAAAAACGGCTAAACCACTTTGCTTACGTTTAAAAAACATCTAGTTAGTTAATTTACATTGAAACCAAATACTCCACTAGACGCACATAGGACACGGAAACATAATAGAGAACATTTTGAAGTAAAGTCACTTCCCTCGCACTGAAATCCGAAACGACAGCGGGTAAAACTCTTGAAGGGTATAGGATTAATGTCAAAAGTAAGTCCAAAAATAAGCTACAAATATCTTGCATTTGAACGTGACCTAGAGCCATATCTCAGGCTGATTCCATGATCTAACCCAGGCAATTCCTCGCCCATGTAAGAGTCTCTGCGGCTGGTCTCCAGCAAATAACTGGAAGACTTACAGCGAATACACTTACACTTACAACGAATACACCCACTTTAATCCTCGGTGTTTAAAAGAAGCTGTTTATTATGCGAGCGTAAATTTATGCGCTAAGTTTTATCTGTTTGTAAAACCTCCCAACGGTTTACCACCTCGCTGGGAAGTGTTCTTAAGTGCCGGGCTGCCATCTAAAGTGGGCAGATTCATTTCCTCAACAGGGTCTCCGAAGCTGGGAAAGCGTGAGGCGTTCCCATCAAGAAGTCCAGCTAAGAGCACACTAGTAACAGGGTCCACCACCGTCGTGATACCAAACTAGTCGCATGGCAGCAAATCTCCCTCTGATCCACAAGGACGGCGACTGTGTGTGATGGTGATGACCTGGGCCAGAGTTTGGCCAGGCTGTCCCCGGGACTTCAAGGGAATACGGTGGCTAAATCGGCTAAACTCCAAAAAACAGAGTATATGCTGCTGCCCGCACAACCAGTGAGGACAGGAAGTTCAAGTATCCAAGTAAGTAAGTAAGAGGTTATGAAAGCTTTTATCTGAGTCGATTGCATTTCAATTTGACCCTTCCAGGCTCTGAAGAAGGTGAAACCACTGAAACGTCAGCTATTATGTGCGAATAAATGACAGTACCAATCTTGTGTTGGTTCATTGAAGAAAAACAGTAAATTATTGATAATTCCGAGGTTAATAGTAGTTTTAATAGTAGTTAATAGTATTAGGTCTTAGGATTCTTATTTACTTTCCATTATTTCTTCACGGCAGAGCATTATGTGACACCGCCAGTAGAGGTGCAAACGAGTACAAAAAAGCCAAGAGTAAGGACCTTCTTAGCTGGATGGGTGGGAAAATGAGACACGAAATAAAGCTCAGGAAATAAAAAAGGCCATGAAATTTTTTGTCTGGAAACTCGCCGCCTTTTCGAAAAACGTGAGGTTCTCCGCTATAACTGACAGGCCAGCATTTGAAGAAGTAAGATTGATGATAACGAAAATAAAAACGCCTAGAAAAAACCAGACAACATCAAAACGAAAGTATCCCCGAAACAGGCAGTGTCATGACTCCCCTCCGTTTCAGAACTTTTGCAACAATCTGCTATGGTCTGGTTGTTGTCAGCCTTTATAGCAAACCAAAAATCTTGCACGATGCCTTGAAATATACCAAAAGCAAAAAAGAACTCGAGAAGAGCCGCCTTGTCTGGCTGCATTGTGGGCTTACTGAGTCGAAAACCCTTTTCACTTCCGACAGACTTTGTCAGAAAATCTGTAGTTGGTCAGTTTTTGCCACAATTAGTGGAATTATTGATTATTGAAAAAATGGTTGATTTATAGCGCTACATTCTTCCTTAATAAATTTATAACGACGTTAACAGAAGGAAATACGCTACCGATGGCTGTCCATTTCTTGTTTAACTACGATGGTTTTTGATGATTGAATGTGTCCGCTATGGAACCCTGTTTAACACCTATATTTGCACAGAGATAATCCCGGTGAATTATCATGTGACTTTGACGTCGACCCTTTTATGCCTAGTGATTAGATTTATACGGTTTAGTCTTGTTTTCGTTGAAATCTAACCATGAGATGAAGTATTCCTTGAGGTCAGTTTACGTAATAATGAAAGGAAAAGTGAACGGTAACTCTAGCATAAGAGTTCAGTCACTAGACGAGTTAACTTTGTCATTATTGTTAATGAGAAATCAGCCACATTCGAGTTTCACCAATATTAAAAACAGTGAAGGATTAAGAATGAGTAAAACTGTTCAAAATTATTGCAATAGGTCACGGGTGATTGCTGGTGGCAGTGATCGATAAAACTAGCTGAGAAACGGGCGAAGCGAAGGATCTCCATCGTGTGGTGGTGAACGCGTTAGAACCCAGAAAGGACAATAGCGCGTTCGTTCCCCACCCCAGACACCTACGGCCCGTAGTTTTGCAAATATCTCAGCATCATTGCGGTTGTTTCACAAATAACACCCTGCCGTGAAAACTTGTAAGAGGCAGTAAATAAAAAGTCAACACTTTGAAGCTCACATTCACTTCTTTAAGTCTAAATATCCAGGGAATAAATTTGTTTTCACCTATTTTATTCATACTTACTAGATAACGAACAATATGAAAAATGGGTCAGCTTATTCGGACGGTACACATAGGAATATTTAAACGAGCGTAGCAGTTCAGAGCGATATATGATCCATTTATTTTAGACACTCCCTGTAAAATATTTGGAAACAACGAGTTCGATGTGTAACCAGAATGAATTCCATTCAGAGGAGATGCCGAAATAGTACTGCAGAGTATTTTACCGCACTTGGTGCTAACACTGTCAAAATCGTCGCATTATTCCTTAAGCAAACAAAAACGAAATTCAGTAACAATTCACTGAAAATGGTGGTGTTCTGGTTTTTACATCAGTCAAAGGCCTTTGTAATCACAAATGGCAGATTTCGGAGGATTCCGTTAAACATCAGTTATGATCGAGTGCGGGAACTGTTTGCAAATGCTTCAAAATTTACGTATGGTCGACGGTTTCACCTCTTTCTTAGCCCACCAAGCTTCCCAGTCATCCGAGCTTGGCAAAACGGCCTAGGACTTTTCTGGAAAATACTTCATCTGATCCTCGAAGGCCAGCAAGTGCCTGTAATAACCAACTGAGAGACGATTAGCACAGCTATCGGCGAGGAGAAAAAGTCGACTAGTATTCAATGATACTCATGTGTGAGATATAGTCGTCAATCGGTAGCGGAATCCACATCCAAACCTGAGGAGCTTCATCGACCATCAAGGCATAAAACGGATGATAGAAGTACTGGAAAGTTGGGTGAAATCACTTCGATCATCTTGTGTGGTGGCAAACGCTCCACAAGCATGTCGCTACATGCCAAGATCCCCTGTTCTCTCGTATGAAATGAGTGAGTAAAAAGTGGTAAAGTTAATTTCCATTCGGCTTATTTTGGGTATTTTTTATTTCCTTTTTTAGTTAAAGTTTGGGCAATTCAGATATGCATGGGCTGCTTGGAAACTGTGGAACCAATTTTAGGAATTAATGCCGACGCCGTTAAAGCTGATTAAGAATTATAGTCTAAACCTTGACTATGAAAGCTTAGACTATGCTCCGGTTCGTAACGTCACGTTACCTCTGAGCACTACTGTAATCTATTGTCTTTATTTTGTAAGTGTAAACTGCTTAAACGTATATTTGCAAGACGGACAAAATAGTGCACTTCGCGTCGTTTTTCTCATAACAAGAGGGCACTTTATTCTACTTTGTAAAGAAAAATAGTAGTACGACAAAAGAGTAGTGTTTCCAAATAGCCTGAATGCTCAAAGGCGCGGCAAGCAACTAATAATGGGTAAATTAAGGTTCCCATTCTTACATAGGCGATTCGAGTTTTCGGTGATGAATTTGAGCTTTTACAAGTTTAGGGAACGAATCCCTCGCCATGGTTCTGGGAATTTCAACAGTATTTAAGGATTTTTTAACGCGTTCGTAGAATGGCAGTGTTGTGCTCGTTTGTTCTCATAACAGACTTTTACCATGTACATTCGTTTCAAGAACTGGATTCGTTTTTCTGTTTTTTTATAGGCAATAGGTACGAATAAAGCTAAAAGGATAAAGCTCTCAGCGTTGATTAATCCCTGAGGGATGCGCTCTGCATTCGACTTCATTAATCACCGTTTGGAGGTGACTGAATACATATCTGGCCCCTACAATAACTACCGGTGGCCTACCGATGTATATCGCCAGCGATGCTATCGTCCAAGACAAGGCTGGTACCAGTTTACAGACCCTGGAAGGATGGAAGGCTTAGTAAGCCACGGGCGTGGGAGCGAGGATCGATTCAGCATGTGTTCTAGGGAGCCTCCGACCACTGCGCAATACCCGCCGTGTAGGTACGAATAGTACTGATAATCGTTTCTTTGATACATTAGCCATACTACTTTTTCCTGCCGTTGCACTTGGAGTGAAAGAAAAAGTAACATTTCAGAATTTTTCAAGATGCCTCACTCTACTGTTCTTTTCGAAAATGAGCATTTCATGAATACTCTTTAGTGCACTCTTAGAATTAGTCCCTATCAGCTTTTGTTTCTTCGCAAAATTTTTGGAAGCCTATTTAATTGTCAATTAGTTCACATCAGATTTTTATATAAAAATAAGGGAACGGAGGAAAATCACTAAGAATGAATGATTAAACATGTCACGAGATGAAAGGTCAAGGTAGCCATTCGTTTCAAATAATTTTCTGGTCCTTGTTTTTGACTGACGTTACTTGTTATGTAAGTAGATTTTTCTAGTTTTGATGATCTAATTAAACATTGATCGAGTTATTTCGGAAAGAAATACTAATACAGTAAAACTAGAATCAGATGGGACCAGGAAAACGGCAGGGGAGAAAAGTGGCCCAATAATTTTTATCGAGACTAAAACATAATAATTCGCTTTAATGCATGAAAACCATAACGTAATGTACACGTGGAGAAGAAATTAGATTTTGACTGTATAAAAATAAAAGTGAAAAATGAAGAACAACCAAATATGAAGACAGCCAATAAAACAGCCCTTCATATCTCCCTTCCATCCCTCTGCGGGCGCAATATCGTAGGAGGCTTATTTGGGTAAGCTTCCTCCGATCCCTAAGGGACGATAACGATTTGTGATGAAAAGCTAAGATGGCTCCAATGGAACACTTAAAATATTCCAAGATTAACTAATCGAAGAAAACTCAAGTACTTTATTGGGGAGACATTATCCTCAAACAGAAGTCGACCCAAACCCATTTTCAAATAGAAGGACCTTCGTGGATGAGGATGTAGAAGAAAAAAAGACGGCAATATCAGCAGCAACCACTCTGTATATAAGAGCATTGCCGGGTGAGTATGGGTTATGCCAGAGGAATGCTCCACTGAGGAAGATCAAGCTCGATGCGCGACGAAGACACCACCTCGAGAACACAAACAGCTGTGCATCGGATCGTCGCCTCTTATGAAAATGGAACCGTCGAAATGTTAGCCGAATAAACATCATTATCAACCTCATGTAAACACAACATTATGAACACAGAAAGAAAGAAACCAAAAAAATTCTGGAACCCTAACAACGCTCCAAAAAGAATTATATGATACTTACTTGATACTTGAACGGTCCGCCCTCACTGGTTGTGCGAGCTCCAGCATAATCTCCATTTTCGGAGATTTACTGGTTAAGCCATTAGGGCTCCCTGGAGTCCCGAGGTCAGCCTGGCCCAGTCTGCCCAAGTGCCCACCATGCCACTTTGATACCACGACGGTGGTGGATCCTGGTATCGGTTTACTCTTAGCTGGGCTTCTGATGGAAACACCGGATTCCTTCTCAGCTTGGGAAGCCCTGCCTTGAGGACGAATCCCTCCGCTGTACATCGCAGTCCGATACCCAGGAACACCTCCCAACCATGATGAGACGGTAAACTGTTGAGAGGTCGATTATCAACCTCGTGTAAACGCAAGATTATGAACACAGAAAAAAAAGGACCAAAAGAATTCTAGAACTCTAGCAATACCTCAAAAAGAATCATGTGAGTAAACGAAACGGTAGGTGTTTAAAAGACACAATTAATTCGTTCTCTGCAACAAATCTGGCAAGAAGGAATCAAATAAAAAATCGTCTAAGGTAAAGAGACTGGTGAAAAGCACTACTATTTTCTAGTCAATAGGGTTTCGTCGAACAGCGAACATTATCTGCATGGAAAACCTTTTCGCTGTTTGTCGTAGCGTAGAAGAACCCGGTTTTAAATTGCAACGATTTCCGTGCTTTGGTATAAAAAGATTAGTCCACGTGAGTTTCCATCACTAACGCATCACTAACGTTTGTTTTCGAACCCAAAAACCATTCAGGAAGGATTATATTGAGAAAATTTTGCTAAGCTTCGTCGATGAATAAATCTAACTTCTGTTGATTCAAAATTGTTTTTAAGGAAGCCACTAGTGATTAGGTTGATAAGAATCACTGGAACTTCCAACTTGGTCCTTTGCAATTCCCATTTGAGAAGGGATGTGCTTGAATTTTTATCTAGTAGTAGTTGAAAGTTAGCAGAAAATCAAAACAAATTTTTGCAGGGTTAGTGAATTTGCCGAGAAAATCAATAGCACAGTTGGAGGATCAGTGCTGGTTTTCGGTTGAACAAATCTAATGAATTCTCGTCGAACCGGTCCCGAAAATACACTCTCTTGCAAATAGAGGAGGAATACGAACAGCGCTAACGACGACCGATGCGTATCTTTAATTCTTCGGCTACACGATTTGGTAAATACCCGAAGGAATGACTAGTTGTTTGCCATTTATGTTAGCTGAGACCTTAAAATGTAATACGATCGAATGAGGATTTCCAGGACAAGGATATGGCCTTTTATTGTCTGTCCTGTGTTTTGCATTCGTGTTTCACCACTAGCCAATCCTTATTCCCTTGAATAAACTGAGATTTGTTTTCTTTTCTCCTTTACCCTCTCTCTTTCTCTCTCTTTCTCTTCGGTCTTCCATTTCCCCTCTAACTGGACAGTTGAGAAGTGCATTAGAAATCTTCTAAATTGCAGAATACAACCGAGCTTTCAAAGCATCAAGACTATTTATGGAATATTAAAGGATTAAAGAAAATGAAGCATTTGGTGTCGACCAACCCCTCACCTATCCCCACATCCTCGTGTAATCGCCTGCATTCGTGTCATTATAGATGTGAATAAATGCGTATTTGCCTTACATGATGATTTATAGAGGTCTAGCCATTCACGAGAAGGTGTTTTCTTTCAGACAAAATTCCTTCTAATATGACGAAATTGAGGATGAAGGCTTGGTTTGCACAGGATCGAACCAACAGCGAAGCATGTATTGGAAAAGACACCTAACTACTGTGCTACATACGTTTGTAGGCAAAAAGTCACTAATTAAATAAACAGAAATTTACTGGAATTTCCAATTTTAATGATGCTGAGATATTTGCAAAACTCCGGAGCGCAGGTGTCTGCGGTGGAGAACGAACGCGGTGTTATCCTATCTGAGGAGTAACGCGTTCACCACCACACCATGCGTGTCCTTCGTCTCGCCTGTCTCTCAACTAGTTCTATCGACGGGTGATTACTGATGGCAAAAGATCAATAGAACTAGCTGAGAGACAAGCGAAACGATGGATCCGCATGGTGTGGTGGTGACCGCGTTACTCCCCGGAAAGGACAATAGCGCGTTCGTTCCCCACCGCAGACACCTGCGGCCCGGAGTTTTGCAAATATCTCAGCATCATTAGAGTTATATTTCGCAATATACTCTGCCGTTAAAAAAAAGAGTAGGCAGTAAGTAATAAGTTAAAATTTCAAATTTTATTAAGTTTTAGGCTAAGGATCATTTACAATGCTCATCACGCTCTTCAGTTTACAATCGAGTTCCGCAAACAATTAGCATCTTATGTGGAGAATTTTCATGATTAAATTGAACTCGCTCTGAGTACTTGTGATCCTGAAACACTGCTTGATGACGGACATCAATCCATTACACCAGGGAGAGCCAAGTACTGGATGCAACCACTTCGTGTTTATTGTGCTCTACTTCATAGGATTTGACTCAATGCCGCGAGGAAATTCCCACTACAAAGAATAACTAGCTTAGACACCCAAGTCAAATCCTGGTATCTCTGAAAAACGAGATGGCCCCTAAAAGCTATGCTAAAACCTAGCTACAATAAACATTTACATTATCCTCCCGTCAACTTGTGAATAAATGAAATATTGCTTATTCCGTAATTCTTTACCAGCAAAGGAGACCTACATCTTTTCAATGAAAAAGATAAAGAGTTAATGAACCTTTGGAGGGGGCACAAGGTCATATTTCTGCTCGATAAAGTGATAAACGTATCTAAACATTGCGAACAAAGAGCCAAGAGCGGATAGAACAGTGGTAGTGATGCCCGTCATCACAAGCGTGGTACTAGTTCGATTCCACTCCGGACCAACCAAGCTTCTCATCCCTCCAGGGACGGGAAATTGGTATTCGACTAGTTTGGAAAAAGTTACTCTATGCAATCCATTTGGAAGCGCTCCAGCCCGGCTATCTCAGGACTCCAGCGAGAAATGCTCAACCAGCATTCTACGACATTCATGATTAGGTGGTAATCCACAGCGGCAGCCGAAGCCAGACGTACAGTGGGAAGGTTTTCGTAGACAATGGATGCGAGACGAATTGATTGTGAGAAGTGCTGTGATCCTTACGGTAGACGTTAATATTGGTCAATATAAAATAGAATAAAGAATAGAAAAAACAAAGAGTCGGAAGCTAATCCAAAAAAAGTTCACTTAGATTTCGTCCTCTATCCGTAGAAGTTATTCGGTCCGTGTACAAGTTCCGCTTCAGCTTACAGATCTCTGCTCTTCTTCCCTTTATTAGTTCTTCCTTTAGTTTTTATATGACACCTCAAATATTCGTTCAAGTTTGTTCTCCACAGAATTCACCGATAAGGACACATCACGGGCAGCCGTCACTTTTACTCGATTGCAAGGAGTTTTTGCACTGTGACCAAGGTTGTTTCAGAAAGGCAGACGTTGCAGTGTTTATTCGAAAGACCGATCAAGGGCGAAGTAACATGCTGATTTGGAGTGTGATTACTCAGCCATTCAAAATTAACAGCTCTGGAACTCTTGTGTATAAACCAAAGTGCAACTATGAAGGGTTAAAACATCCGTTTAATTGGACGGAAGTGAAGTTTTGGGAACTAGGAAAATATCACTGGGGATCTCATATTCTTAAACATCGTGTTGATGGTTAAGTCATTTTTTTTTGCTTTGAAAAATAAAATCAGTGCAGATTTGTCAAAGACGTACTTAGCAGCAGGGAGTGCTCAGATCAGGGTGCCTATAAAGCAGAGTACAAATGCCGTTCAATACACATGCAACCACTATTCAACGCACCACCATGTTCAAACAAGCCCTTATTTCATCTGTCAGAAAATTGGTGTCGTCCTTCTCTGGGTTAGGCTCACTCCTTTCAATTCACAAAGGCTGGCGAGTGAGTGCGACGAAGATCCAAGAGAAATCAACTTATTCACAGTCATCTGCACTCATAAAAAAGGCGAAGTATTCAAGTAGCTGCCCAACCCACACTGAAATCGGAAAACCTTTGCAGATATAAGATGTTAGAAAACAAATTGAATGAAGGAAGTTTTGGAATCCGCAGATCACGTGATCCCAGGTCATGGAAAAGGGACAAGTTAATTACTGTCGTCTTCTTACAAGATTAAATCTCTTTTCGGAAGTAGGTGTGTACACAAACCGTTACACTCGACAGAACTACCGCACATAGCAGTCATTTTTCAAGTGGTCATATATAATAGCTATTCTTGAACTAACATTGCCAAGAACGAAGAAGGCTAAGCTTTCGATGTTTTCGCGAGCAGATTAGATTTTTGGAATCGTTAATTAAACTTAGTAAACTGGAAAATCTAGTGGGACCTTCATAATGGTCAGATAGCTCAAATAGGTCATAGAATGGCTGATCGCTATGATTCCAATTCCAGTAATAAACGGTCTACTGATTCTTACGACTGTACCCGCAGATAAGCTGAAATGTAGAAAAAGTCTCGATAACGAAGTGTTCAATTTGGTTCAATCATTAGAAGCAAGCATACATTTTAGCTACTAGATTTTTTCACTATTGTCAGTTGACAGAATAGGTCAATTTCATACGGTGGAAACTGTGCCATTCTCACTGAAATATAAGCCGAAGGAAAGATGGTGTGTTCTTCTAACTCTGAAAGCAAGCAATCTTATCCCTCCCATTGAGTCGTTATCCCACGTTTATTTCATGAAGTGATGAACGCTTTTCATTCAAGTGCAAAAGATTGGCTCAAATTAACTGAATACCAACGAGATTATTTATTTTTTTATTTTATATTAGCAAAATATATTTTATATTTTAGGATATTTTTAGCAAAACGCTACGAGTTTGTGCAAGACGTATCCATGTGACCTATAGACGACCGCTGACTACGACCTGAAGGAAAACGTCCATCCAGAGGTCGGTTAGAAGGAATAAAACTGGTCTCCCAGGTCAAATAGAAGAAAATATTCTTTGAAAACACCATCATCAGCTCACAGACAATGGATCTATGACATCACGTCTTTCCGGCCCAACCACGGCGAACAGCAAATCATCAGCAACTGTTTATAAAGGCTTATTCTTCCCATCCTTTCTTTAATTGACTTTTTCCCTCATATCTCCGTCAGAAACACATAAAAATTTCTTCTGATTGACTCGTCCTCATTGCAGTATTTCTATGTGAGAAAACTTAGCTGTTTCGCCGAGGTAGTGAAGTAATCTTCAGCACTGAATCATCAGACGAAAACAGTTGAGGCATCGCATCCCCCTGGTAGTCCTATCTCGCCACTTTTCTGCACAAACTAGTGCTGTAGGTTCAGATTAAAAATGCGATTGCATTAAGCTTAAATCTAAAAGCTGTACAATTACAGTATCAAAGAAAGTGCATAACAGGTTCTGTGGAGTGTTAATGTAAATATGACAACCGTAATGTGGTCTATAATTATTTGAAGGTTCGGTTTACCCATGCTTGGAGACGATATAGATAATATAAAAAAGGCCAATAACTGTCCACTAGTCTCATGCCATACGCTAGTTAGATTAGCATAGCAGAACTCTAGCTATTTCGATATGACACTTACCAGTATAAATGAATGGTATGACCGCATAAGTTGTGAGTCTGATTCGGTTTTTCAAGTGATTGCTGTAACCCCTGAAGGATGCGTCATGCATTCGACTTCATTAGGCATCGTTTGGAGGTGTCTCGATGCATATCTGGCCTTTGCGGTTGCCTAACGATGTATCGAGTCAGTGCTGCTATCCTCCCAGACAAGTCTGGTACCAATTTACCGACGCCGAAGGAATGGAGGGCTTAGTGGGCCATGAGGATCGATTCTGCGTGTGTGTTGCAGGGCGCCTCCGACCAATGCGCCACAAGCGCCAAGTAATTGCTGTACACTGTGAAAATTTGGGAAAGCAATAGAGCTGCTGATAAAACCTTACTCGGCTGTATGATGGACCTCCTTCAAAGCTGTGGGCGATCTTTCTATACATTCTAGTAGGAGATCATTCCTATGGAAAGGTACAATTTTAACACACATTGGAGCCTATCTGAGGTGGCTAAGCAAGCAAATTCTATGAGGTGATTTGGCACTCTTACGCGGTAGTATCACATCCTGACATCATTCAAATCCACGGTGCCATAGTGGTTTTGCTGAGATTGGTCGTTTTTCGCTGGACTATTGTTGGACATATCTAATCAATCATCTTACAAAGGAGTTCTAGATGACCTTCAGCAACCAGATTCCAACAGTAATGGCTCATTTGTCATTATTTGATTGGTTGTTTCAGAATTAAGACACGCCCGCATCGACAGTTGATGATGCAGTTAAGTTTCCAGGATTCAATAACACGGAAAAAGAAGAGAACGATAAAACAATGAACCAGGTACTTCTCCAACATTGAAGAACATGTAGAGACCACGAGAATAATAATATGGTATCAATAGATATAATTAAGGAATCACTAAGGTTGAGTGGAAAGTTTTCATGTAGTTTAGTGGGTGGCTACCTTCGTTCAAAATCTTCTCAAAAGAAAAAACATATTTAGGCTAAGGTGGGGCTACAGGGCAAAAAAGCAGATTGCTCGTAGCCATATGGAGCGGCAAAACCGTTAACGTGCTTATTCATAAACATTTCCTATTATAAAGCTATTTTAAACTCGAGAAAATGCCTAAATATTGAATGAAAATGAAAGATGGGTATATCGCCTCAGGTGTCGCGTTTACGTTTGAATACTGGAGTTTGACTGGGATAGCGATCAAGATACCTTCTTCCATTGATGAGATAAAATGAGATTGATAAACAAATTTTATTCGGCTGATGTTTCGAGGTTTTCCCCTCTCCACACAGGCGATGTTCCAAGTCGATGTTCACAGTTCTTCGTACTCTCGATGTGGTGTCCTTGTCGTCGTATTGAGTCGGAACTTCGTCAGTAGAACATCGTTCAGATGAGGCAATCCGACCCAGCGATGCTCTTTTACAATACGATTATCCGCTGATAACAACTTTTTCATCAAAGCTAAAGAAAAGTCAGTTTGTGAGGTCTCATTACCCTTTGTGCTAGCTAGTGATGCTAAAAAGTTTTGCAAGGTGGGTTTTCCTGAAAAAATAAGTTGTTATCACGGTATAATCATTTCGTAGTCCCGTATAAAAGAACATTGCCGGATGCGATTCCACCATTCAAGCGATGTTCCACTGAAGAACTTCTGACGCCATGAGGAGACGAAGACACCACATTGAAAGTACAAATAACTGTAGACATCGGCTGTGATCAATAACTCTAAGGAAGACGAAAGAACACGCCGAAACCCTAGCCGAATAAAGTTTGATTGGCTGATCAATAGAAGAAAGTACATTGAACATGCATACCGAAGTTAAATGCAAGTTACTTTGTGAAGTATTATTACGCTTTGTCCTAGCTGAAATCGATATTTCAGTCTGAAGACTTCACATTAAGGAAAAATTAAGTTGGTCATGCGGAAAAACCGCGCAGGGATAAACAGGAAGAAGCTAAATATCGCACATAAAAAGTTCTTGAGTAGTGACCAAAAGATTTCATTAGCAGCCTTACTGCTCCAGCACAAAGCTCGAATCCGAAAATCTAAGATGAACTGGAAAGCATGAAAAAAAACTTCATTGAACCGTTAAGTTTCTATAGAACATCTTTGTAGCAATGCGTTCGTTACGACTAATCCTGTTGTTGATGCGGATATTGCTGACGCGGACAAAACTCTGTTACAAAGTGCTCAAGAAAGTAATCACATTTTCACAGAAAGCGATATCAATGTTAACTTTTTATTTACTGCCTATTATAATTTTTCACGGCAGGGTATTACGCGTAAGACAGCTACAATGTTGTTGAAATATTTGCAAAAGTCCGGACCGCAGGTGTCTGTGGTGAGGAACGAACGCGCTATTACCTTTTCCTGTGGCTAACGTATTCACCACCACACCATGCGGTTCCTTCATTTCACTGTTGATGGCACTGATCGCTAGAACTTGCTGAGGGACAGGCGAAACGAAGGACCCACTAGGTGTATTGGTGAACGCTTTACCCCCAGGAACGGGTAATAGCGCGTTCGTTACCCCACCGCACACACCTCAGAAAACGCTTATTTTAATTCTTTAGAGATTAACTGATGCCCCTCAACGTTTTTCAGTTAGTGCGAGTGCTACACTTATGGAGAATACAGCAATCAACGACGACACAAGCTGATAGTTCTAGCTCTTTGGACCAAGGAATAAGTTCTTTAGAGTACATGTAGTTGCTTCTAAATAAGAAAGAAATTAAAGAGCTTATAGAATATTTTGTTAAACGAAAGAAATTTTTTTAAAGTAATTCAACAATAATGACAAATATTCATCGGCACAAACACCTGCTAACACTGGTTCTGGTGTCATCACCTCGGACACTATTGGGAATCGGCTCATAATTGCTTAGTCTCGCTTACGCTTTTTCAGCATCTAATTAAGGAGAACCATTACCCAAAGAAGCTGTTAATCTAATCTGTTGCAAAAGAGCGAGGTCGACTGGAATGGACTGCTTATTTTGTAAACGATTCAATGATTCGGCGGGACCCGTACCATTCAGGATTGCCACGCGTAGCTGTGTTGTTGAACATTCATAAATACGGATTTAGTGCTTTTTCTTCACGAATAATGAGATTACTATGGCAATGACGAACTGCAGAAAGAAGTCTCACAGGAGATCTTTATTACCATGACAATATTCCACTCGAAGTTTTCGGGGACGCTGCTCCGTTTCCATAAGGCTTTTATTCTTGTCTTAAGTTACCCGTAACAAATTTCTAGGAGGGTTTCTCTTTACTGAGATGCGCAGAAATATATAGCTAACCCCAAATCATCAACTGTCTGTGTTACTGAACAGCAGTTGTTTATAGTGTCCCCCACTTGAAAAAAACATTAGACCTAAGATGGCAAGACGATGAGACAGCGATTCATGAGAATCATCAGCAGCGTGACTGAGGAGCGCACGATAAAGTCAACACTGGCAACGTTCGGTGATGGAACTATCTTAAGGCGACAACAGTTTGATAATTTATTTATCGCGATATAACCTTGTTGTTCTTTATTCATGGCTACCAATACGTATTTGACGAGGTCTGAAGCATGAAGTGTCGACAAGAACATAAAGGTCATGCTACAAGGGACTGGCTTGCTGTTTTATCATATGTGCATGGTCGGAAACGATCTCCATGATATCGGTACATAGCTGCCTATTAGGCCATCATTAAATTCTAGTCGAGTTTTTTTCCTTGGATTCCAACTAAGACACGCTAGGTTCTTAAGTTCAGCTTTCCAGCTCTTCATCACTAGCACTCGTTAAACCTTACCAATCACAGCGAGGTCACCTAGAATTCGGCCAAGCAAATCATTCCATGTTACCACTTAGCATGGAACAGATTGATGAAATTCTACTCCGGTTTTCCAGCAAAATCACCATGCAGATAAATCTGGAGTTTTCAACCGAGACACAGATTTCTAAACGAAAACATTTTCATGTTCGTAGACAAATCGGCAGGTGTTTCTCATGATTATAATGACAGTGGCCAAATAGTTTCTAACACTCTGATTAAATGCTAAAAAGCGCTGCTGATTTTTGAATACTATTCTGGTGTAATTTCAAATAGCAAGTAAATGGGCGTCAAAAGATAAAAGTCTAACTGAATTCCCAAGACCGACCTTCTATTAACTATGAAATTCGCTTACTTTTTGTTCTTTCCTTAAATAAAAGTAAATATCGTGATCAAAAAAAAATCGTAAAGAAAATCACTTGATCAATGCCGAGGTTAATAGAAAGTCGGTCGTGGCAGTTAAATATCGTGAATTCAACTACAGCCTCAGCTTAACTGGGTTCAATGCCGATGTGTGCTCCCCAGATCAATCCCGTTGACGGGTGATTGGTGATGGCACTGATCGATGGAGTCAGCTGAGATACAGGTGAGACGAAGAACCGCATGATGTGGTGGTGAACGCGTTACCCCTCGGAAAGGGTAATGGCGCGTTCGCTCCCCACTGCAGACACCTGCGGTCCGGAGTTTTGCAAATATCTCAGCAATATTGAGATTGATCAAATAGTTCACTGTATTGATGAGCAAACATGCTATTGTTTTTGCACTCTTTATTGACCAAAAGCTGACATTTTTACCCAGCAAAGCACCTCCAAAACCAGAGCAGAAAAGAAAGCACGAAACCAAGCTTTCAAACGCATTGGGAACAAATTGGCTTTTTTCCACACTCACGGCTTTCTCCAATTCATTTAATGAGTGTTCCACGTGGAGACCAACAATAAAAGGTCATATAAATGGAGAATGTACCTCTCTCACACTAAAATATCACGTTTAAGTATTGCGCTAGATTACACCTGATAACAAGGTGTTCCTCTCTGCATTTCATTTTTGGATTCATGGAATTTATACAGAATGCCTCGAGAGTTTTACACGCTGAAGTTTTCGAATCGCGTACGGTGATGGTAACTTCTGCTTCAAAATATCCTCCGATATGCATCTGTGTCCTATGAGCCCCTAGTGGAGTACTTGCTTTAACTTTAGGTTTACCAACTAAGTGTTCTTTTATACGGACGAAGAGTGATCTTTGGCCAATGTACTCATCTTAGTACGTTTTGCAGGAGATTATGTTCACTCTAACCAAATTCATGCAATTAATCACCGCCTTTACCGTTAGGGCATGTTATGCAATTTTACGTTCAACGCAAACGGTCATACAGGCAGCTACGAAGTAGCTGAAATCTTAGAGTGTCCGCCGGTATTTCATTCACTGCTACCGAATTCTCTAGACCGGGAGTTCTTAAGCGACGTTTTGCGGCTGGCTGCACTCATTTCGTTTGAAATGAAGCGCGGGATAAACGGCACCTTATTTTTGCTGGAGTTCTTGTTTCGAGGTTTGAGTTTTCCTCTAAACCTTTCCCGACCATCTACAGTTTCTAGCCATTATAAATGGCTATTTGCCGTGCCAATTTCAAGTATTCTCCCCTTTGTCTTCTTCCTGTACGGGCACTGGTGGCTGTTCGAAACATATTTCTTACAAGCAACCTTTTTGATAAAAGGAGAGTGGTAAAAGGAGAGGTATTGAACCAGTATGTTTTGTGCCTTCGTTTTTCCTTTTTAACCAGGACCCGAAATGATAAATTTAGCGACAACAAGATCCCATTTACCCTGCCCTTTATTTCTAGCGAAATAAGTGCTACTTTGAAGAGTTGTTTAAAAGGAGCGAGTCTAGAGAATTCGATAGCAGTGATTGGATTGCCACCGAGCACTCTAAGAGACCGGATAGGTCGTAAGCACCTGTATTACCTTCTAGTTACAACGAAAAATTGCATAATATGAACTAACGATAGAGATGGCTGCTGTATGTGTTCGAATACGGTGTACAGCTAATCCCTTGTTGAGCACGTGGGATGAATAGGTTGGCGAAACCAGTAGACCACTAGTCTGTATAAAAGATTACCTATTCGGTAGACTAGGACTTAAACCAAATACTCCACCAGGTGCGCGTAGGACGCGGTTACATAACAGAGAAGATTTTGAAGTAGCAGTTACCATCTTTGCCCAGGGATCGAAAACTTTATTGGGCAAAACTCTCGAAGTATTCTGAATAAATTCCAAGAAGCCAAAAGTGAACCGCAGCAACGAAGGTCTGGATATAACACGTGGTCTCACAGAGTACTACGCTTCCGTATGAACCTGCGGAGTTGGTGGTGAGTGCGCGAAGAACCCATTTCATTTTCAATACAACTGAAATCTTGGTTTCCTGCTTTTTCTACTTAGACTATGGAGGTGTTTGGCTAAGTATGTTGCAGTCAACTAGAGCTTTTCAGGCACTGAAAAAGGCAAGATCCGCCAAATCACCAACTTTTTCATGGTCCTGTTTTGGGCATTTCATCGTAATGTCTCTCACGTGTTCTTTCCATTCTCGAGAATTTTTCCCACTCTGCTTCCGATTTTTCAATGCCGTTACAATATAACAACCAAAGTTATAAGACTGGCTTTAATGACATCATTGGAATTCTAATATGGACGAAACGTCGTCTGTTCTCCAATAGCTAGCCAACGAAGTCGATTTAGTGCGTGTTGTTGTTTCACGTTTCGTATAGCCCGTTCGTGGGAAGTCCACCATCAATTACCATCATACACATTCTAGATGAGTATGCTCTCCATTCCAATCGAGAGGTTTTGCATGGTTGCACCAACACAGTCAATAGTGTCAAAGCAGCTAAATAAGATGTAGCGCAATCGAATGCGGCCTTCATGGCGATGAAAAATTCCTTTATGAAGACAAACTACTATTAATAAGTTGACTGAAAGTGTGTTGATTTAAAGACGAATGGTAGATGACTCAGGAGAGAAACATAGCAGCTGAGTTAAGGAACTTCTTGAAGAAACCAATAGCCACGAAGCGAATTACGATATTCTCTATAATTCTTCCCAAGATCGACTTTCTCTTAACCTCGGCATTGGAATATGAATGTGTCGTTTTCTTGTTCAGCAATCGCGAGGTTTTTAAACAGCATACATTTACTTCGATAGAGAAACACAATACAATACAACGCTAGCTGACGTTTCGGCAGTATCGCCTTCTTCAGAGCCTGGAAGGGTATGCTGATATGCAATCTACTAGGCCAAACGCTTTAATGACACTTACAAAAAGACGAAGAACTCTTTGGTAATTACACGATCAACAACTTCTCGAAAAACCCACCGCTTTTTCGTGACTTCCAATGAGGAAGTTTAGAACAGCTGATTGTAGTCGCATGTGGTTGACGACTGCACCATCCCACATCAAAAATCGATGCGAACGTACGGGATCAGGTCGCGTATGACCTCCGGGCATTCGTCCCTGCTATTCATTGTAGGGCTTTTGGCGTTGATTCAAAAAGCCTCTAGGAGTTTTCGCGCTGGTGTTTTGAACTCCTGTGCAAGGATATTGACTTTTACTTCAAAATCGTCTCCGCTATGCTTTTGTATTCTATGCGTGCCTAGTGGGGTGCTTCGTCTTAGTTTTCGTTTGCCATCTAGGTGTTCTTTTATACGGATACACTATACATAAACATAAACACTTTATACATAAAAATACGGACACTTTATACATAAAAATAACTTATATCACCTATGAAGGACAAATGAAGGATAGAGCTTTTGGCATTGGTTAATCCCTGAGAGATGCGCCATGTATTCGACTTCATTAAGTATCGTTGGAGGTGATTGAATGTATATCTGGCCTTTACAATGACTCGCGGTGGCCTGCCGATGTGTTGAGTCAGTGATACTATCCTCTTGAACAGGTCTGGTACCAATTTGGCGACGCCGGAGGGATGGAGAGCTTAGTGGGCTATGGACGCGGGGATCGATACCATGTGCATTGGAAGGCGCCTTCAACCACTGAGCTACACGTGCCTTTATGCATCGAAAAAGTACTGCCATCCTCCCAGACAAGTCCGGTACCAATTTGCCGACCCCGTAAGGATCGAGACCTTGATGGGCCTGGGGCACGGGGATCGATCCCATGTGTATTGAAGGGCGCCTCCGAGCACTGCGCCGCTTGCGCCCTCTATGTCATGCATAACGTAAAAAACAACTTGAGCATTTTAATTTGAACCCAATGGATTGATGGTTCCTTTGGTAGACATTATAGAAGTGTTGTATATTGGTTTGTTATGCCATACAACGATAGATACGAAGAAAAAAAACTTTAACAAGAGAAAATGCTGTTCTTACACCAGAGTTTTCCAACAGCAGTATTCAATTACTATTAAAAACATATTTTTTGTAACAAATTTTTTGTAACAACTATCTTATTTTAACAATATTTGTTTGAAGTGCCGTTAGTGCATCCTAGAATATCTATGCACACATTATTCATCGATGACGTCACTTAAACGATGGTCAGTTTGAGCATGGCAATGGTTTTGAACATCTAGATGGAAAAGCTAAAATCCGTTTAAACACCCCTCTAGGTACGCATAGGGCACAAAAGCACAACGGCAATGGTTTTGAAGTGACTATGCGGATCCTAGCGCAGGAATCAAAAACATCAACGCGCAAAACTCTTGAGGCGTTTTGGATAAATTTGAAAAATCCAAAGATGAACCGGAAAGACGAATGCCTCACTATCACGCGTGACCTGGCGCCCTATTTCAAAATGATACTTTGACCCCGGGATGTGTCTTGCTCGTGACTCCACGAAAACAACGCGCGGGCCAGTACCTCACATAAGGTCACGGTGAGTGGCCTTTCTGTTCAATATGGCGTCTATTTGAAAGTTTGATCTTCATTAATACTTTAAGATTTTTCATCGATTAATAAAAATATTCTAATAAAAAATACGTCCAGGCTCTGAAGAAGGCGAAGTCGCCGAAACGTCAGCTGTCGATCAACAATATCAAAAACAACGACAACGATAACGAAGACTTGTACCAACCTCGCGTTAACCTAAGAAGATCAGTTTATAAGATCGTGTAAATAAATATGTCAACTATCTATGCCGAGGTTTATAGAAAGTCGGTCTTTCGGTCTTATCCCTTTATTGCAAGGAGCTCGAAAAACTGTCGGCGAAGGTTTACAGATTCTAACGATTTTCATTTTAAGCAGCAGAATATATCATTAACTGGGATGTAAGTTGAAAAGACAATGATTTTCTGCTACGTACGAGTGGAAATCAATTCATGCCGACCATTCTGCATCACTTTTCATCTTTCGTTACAATAACTCCCATCAATTTACTTGTCATCTTTCTATTTTGATTTAGAATACTCTGCAAAAAATGCAAGCTAATTAATCCTGTGGTTTGAATTACTCAAATGTCGCAGGGCCACAGTTAAAGACTCTGACAAAATTTGATATCATTTGGAGGAATTGTCGGCAGCATTCCACGTAGTCCATCGAATATTCTTCATAATTGATGAGAACTGGATAAATAATAAGGGGTAAAATATTTAGCGTTAGAAAATCCCTAAGGAATGCGTCAGGTATTCAGCTTTATTCGTAACATCGTGGAGGTGAATGGAAGCATAAATGGCATATAGAGTGACTTGCAGTGGCTTACCGACGTAGCAAATCGATGCTTCTCTATCCTTCCAGACAAATCTGGTGCTTATATACCAGAAAAATGGGGTAGAAAGCTTGTTGAACCTAGGGTCATAATCGAACCATCAAGTGAATGAGTGTGTATTGCAAGGTACCTCTAATCACTGCTCTGCAAGCTCTCGGATGGTACAATATCTCCTCATAAAGGTTCGTGGAAATCGCTAATCTTATTGATATACTATTTCTCCCAAGAAAATACGTATTGTCAACTTCACATGACTTTGTAATAAAACTCACCCTGAATTCCAATTCGTTCTTATTCACTATCGCGATAGCGAAGGAAGTACTATCTTTACGCACGGGAGTTACCGGCTTCACATAGACACTGATCGATTCGCTCTATAATGTATTTGACCTGGTAGCGATTATAATTTCAAGAATATGATTGTTATGAGCAAATTCACATTGCTGGCTCACCTTACGTACAACCTTTCCCATTATTCCAAGCGGGTCCTGATCGATGGCAATGACATCTCGATTTAGCAAAATGTTCCGGAATTCGGGCTTCAAGGATCGCAAATCGTTCGACATGATCAAAGGTGATGACCAAATAGACCTGTGATTAGATGACAGTTACTTGCTTTCATTCGTTCAACTGTTAAGAAATTGTATGAATTCACCAACCACAACGTCATCTGTAGTCTGGCCTGATCAAAGGTTACATTTGGCAACCCAATGACGAGCTAGAAAACCTCATTATTTAAAAATTCGCTTATATTTTGGAAAAAATAGCGAAGGTTTTCCGTATTTTGAGTACTTTTTTTTTCCAGAAAACCACAATTTTGTGATGAAACAGAGAGGGATCTTAATAGTTGCAATAATAAACAACCTTATAGAAAGTCTTGTTGTTGATTGAAGCCAGAAACCTACTCATTAATCTCAGTAGACTACTGGAACTTCGCGCTCATTTCAGATTACGAGCGACCCAACTCTGTTTCTATTATCTCTCGGCTTTGATCAATCCCTTAGGGATGCTCCATGCAGTCGACTACATTACATCGTTAGGGGTGACTGAATGCATATCTGGCTTTTAAATTTACTAGTGGTGGTCAACCTATCAGTGCTGCTTTCCCCCTAGACAGGTCTGGTAGCAATTTGCCGAATCCAGATGAATGGAAAGCTTGATGAGATTGGGATGGGACTGAACCCAAGTGTATTGCGCAGTGCCTCTAACCATTGCTCTACGTGCACCCTTCATTTCCTTTTTTATTACGGTGAAGCTTCACAGTATTACAAACAAGCTACCTCTCGTTTGAATAATTTGTCATCAATAAAGATAATTTCATTCTGTTGCTTTCTGTGAGACTCATATTTTCCCAGCAGTGATCCCATAGATGGCGAACTACTCTGACTTCCTCTGTTTCTTTGGTACATTACTCTTTTCACGAGCGTGGAGAAGATGTTCAGTTACAAAGTGAAATCTTCAAAGCCGTAGTAATATTGAACCACTGTTCGGTACGCTGCTCTGGGTTTGGTGTACGGTACCTGGTGTTGTGAACTAGAAACCCATTACAAGGGAACATGATGTGACCTCTTCTCAATGGCAGGGCCTTATAAGAATGGTTATAAGGAAGAATAAAAATAACATAAAACCAAGAATAGATAGTTACGAGGCTATTAGTACTGTTTTTATTGCCATTCATTTTAACGTATTGTTGTTTCTAAATCGAATGAGAAAGGACTATGCGTTCGGCGTTGACCAGTCCTTTAGGAATCTGCCATGAATTTGACTCCATTGAGCATTGTATAGGCGATTCAAAGAATAATTGGCTCATACAATGACTTGTGGCTGCATGCCGATCCATCAATTCGGTGTTTTCATCCTCCTAGATAACTCTGCTAGCGATTCATTGATTTCGCAAGCAATGGGGACTTACTTAACGCGGAGCACGGGGTTCAATCAACGATCATGAGTGTATTGCACGGCACCTTGTAACTACTGTGCCACATGCCCCTGCTGTTGTTTACCGTCGTCCATTCTTCGGAATCCACTTATTGCTACCGACGTAATCTCAAATGAATTTCCAAGGTCCTTGTTAAAGAAATAAAGAATACAAACAAAAATTCTGAGATACGAGCAAAGCTTGGGACCCTAGTTGTGCTTCGAGCCCTCGATTACGCTTTCCGGGAGCATACTTGCTATCCAAAACTCCAACCAAGGTCTTTGTTTTGGCTTTCTCCTAGCCAATTTTTAATCTATCTGCGCATCAGTTGTCAACGGGAATGATCCGGGCAGTACAAATCGGAATTGAACCCAGTTAAGTTGAAACTGCATCTGAAATCACAACGTTCTAGCTTTAATTACCATTTATTCTTCTTCCATTGCAGTGTTATACGTGAGATATAACCACAACGGTGCTGAGATGTGAGCAAAACTCGGAACACCAGTTGGACTCAGAACATGTGGCTATCCTTAGTCTCATGTGGACCGTGGTCTCATGTGCTTTCCGCCACACCAACAAAGGCCTTTTGCCGACTTGTGCTCACCAGACCATTCTTGTTGGCGCAGTGATAAAGGAAAAACATGGCAGAGAAAAAAGTAAAGCAAGGGCCTCGGTTGGTGTGGTGGATAGCTTGACAACGCCCGCTAAATGCAATTGAGTGTTCGAAACCCCTTGTTGTATTTCACACATTGCATCCTGCTATTAAAAAACAAAAGGTAGTAAATAAAAGTTAGAACATAGAGAAGAATAAATACAGAACTAAGATACCATATCAGGATCATTCCATCCTCCAGGCGCTTGAGCAGCCGCTAGCACATCCTGGTTATCGTCCATGTACTGAATGATGCCGGCAATGGACTTCCACGATCCCTCGATATCGAGGTAGATTCGCCATGTATTGCAAGTTGCCCTAACAGCTTTGTAGTTGACCTAGGAGGTTATAAAACTTCTTAAATTTCTTTCCATATCAAATTTTACTGGGGAAAGTTTACTATTCCTAGTACAGTTTTCATCATCCTGAAATAACACTACATCACAAAAACATCACTCGTCGACCCTATAGTTTTTTTCAATTTTTAACTTTCTCAGTTTTTCGTTCTTTTTTTCCATACCAAAGGTTTACGCCTCATCGTGGCTGGGAAGTGTTCCTGGTGTCGAACTGCGATGTACAGCGGGAGGATTCGTGTCCCAGGCAGGCTCTGCCAAGTTGAGGGGTCCGGCGTTTCCATCAGGAAGGCTAGCTAAGGGTAAACCAATCCCAGGACCTACCACCGTCCTGACATCAAAGTCGCATGGTAGCAGATCGCTCTCTGAACCACAAAGGCTGCGGCTGCCGGTGGTGGTGAAAACCTGGGGTAGACTTTGGCCAGACTGACCTCGAGATTCCAGGGAACCACAGTGGCTTAACCAACAAATCTCCGAAAAGTGGTGGTTGTGCCGGGGCCTGCACAGCCAGTAAGGACGGGCCGTTCAAGCATAAAGTAAGTGTCAAGTTTTATTCCATAGCTCATTTATTCGCTTATGAGTACAACTCGATTACTACCTATTATTTGTTAGAGATTTCAACCGCAGTTTTTAAGTTCTTACGAAATACATATCCGCAGTACAATTTACGCCTTTGTTCAACCGAGAACTGTCTCTATAACTGTCTCTGGCCAAATTCCCTATGAAAGCATTCTATCTTTACTCTATTTCTCTTTTCATCTTCATCTGCGAAATGAAGGAACTTTGAGAAAATATGGTTAGAAAAAAAGATAAAGTTCTCGGCGTTGATCAATCTCTGAAGGATGCGGCATGCATTCAACTTCACTAAGCATCGTTTCCAGGTGATTGAATGCATATCTGATCTTAAGAACGACTCGCGGTGGCCTACCAATGTATCGAGCCAGTGTTGCTATCCTCCCAGACAAGTCTGGTACCAATTTGCCGACTCTGGAGGAATAGAAGGCTTGGTGAGCCATGGGAGCGGGTATCGATTCCACGTGTGCGTTGCAGTGCGCCTCCGACCACTACGCCACACACGCTCTGAGAGAATATGCATATATATATATACAATATGTATATATATGTATATATATAATATGTATATATATATGTATATATAATATGTATATATACATATGTAATATGTATATATTCCTTGTAACAGTTCCCAGGATCGGCTTTCTATTAGCCTCGGCAGTGGAATATGAATGTGTCGTTTTCTTCAGCAATCGCGAGGTTGTTAAACAGCATACATTTACTTCCATGAAAACACAATACAATACAACGCTAGCTGACGTTTCGGCAGTATCGCCTTCTTCAGAGCCTGGAAGGGTATACTGATATACAATCTACTAGGCCAAACGCTTCAATAACACTTACAAAAAGACGAAAAACTATGGTAATTACATCATCAGCAGGTTTTCGAAAAACTCACAGCTTTTCTCCGTGACTTCTAATGAGTAAGGTTAGAGCAGCTGATTATAGTCGCATGTGGTTGACGACTGCACCATCCCACATCAAAAATCGATGCGAACGNTCGCGAGGTTGTTAAACAGCATACATTTACTTCCATGAAAACACAATACAATACAACGCTAGCTGACGTTTCGGCAGTATCGCCTTCTTCAGAGCCTGGAAGGGTATACTGATATACAATCTACTAGGCCAAACGCTTCAATAACACTTACAAAAAGACGAAAAACTATGGTAATTACATCATCAGCAGGTTTTCGAAAAACTCACAGCTTTTCTCCGTGACTTCTAATGAGGAAGGTTAGAACAGCTGATTATAGTCGCATATGGTTGATGACTGCACCACCCTACATCAGAATTTGTGCGAACACAAGGGGTATGTCGCGCATGACGTCCGGGCATTCACCCCTGCTATTCATTGTAGAGTTTTTGGCATTTATCCAAAAAGCCTCAACAAGTTTTCGCGCTGGTGTTCTAGTCTCCTGTGCAAGGGTATTGACATTTACTTCAAAATGTCAGACCTTTGCGTATCCGTATAAAAGCACACCTAGACGGCAAACGAAAACTAAGACAAAGTACGCCACTAGGCACGCATAGGACGGAAAAGCATAGCGGAGACGATTTTGAAGTAAAAGTCAATATCCTTGCACAGGAGTCTAAAACACCAGCGCGAAAACTTGTTGAGGCTTTTTGGATAAATGCCAAAAACTCTACAATGAATAGCAGGGATGAATGCCCAGAGGTCATAAGCGACGTGACCCCGTATGTTCGCATCAATTTCTGATGTGGGACGGTGCAGTCATCAACCATATGCGACTATAATCAGCTGTTCTAACCTTCCTCATTGGAAGTCACGGAAAAAAGCGGTGAGTCTTTCGAGAACCTACTGATCATGTAATTACCATAGAGTTTTTCGTCTTTCTGTAAGTGCTATTGAAGCGTTTGGCCTAGTAGATTGCATATCAGTATACCCTTCCAGGCTCTGAAGAAGGTAATACTGCCGAAACGTCAGCTAGCGTTGTATTGTATTGTGTTTTTCTATGGAAGTAAATGTATGCTGTTTAACAACATCGCGATTGCTGAACAAGAAAACGACGCATTCATATATATATTCCTTGTTCTAATTGGATGATTAAAGCAGAGGATTTTCTGCTTTAGAGAGCAGAGAAAGCAGAGTATGAGGGTATAACAGGACATTGTCTTACTCTATCGTAATCATTTCCGCTAGTTTCGTCAACAGTCTTTCTTGATATTCAACAATTTACTTTATCTTTCAAGCCGGCTGTGTTGAAGAACAGCAGCCAGCCACAACCGTATCCCATCCGTCGACCTGTCGCGTTCAGTGCTCGTCCCATTTTCTGGTAACCTAAACCGTCCAACATTTATTGGAACCCCAATCGCCATCGTGACAAAATACCATCAAAGAAAATCCTCCATGTTTTCGATCTTGTTATTGTCTTATTTAGAATAATGCAACAGGAGCGGTTTCTAGTTTCATTTTCATAAAAACCACTTGTTTGGCTGCAAACTTTGACTCATTTCATTTCCATTTTGACCAAAACTAATAATTTGCTACCATGGAAATTTAGAAAACAAGGACCGAATTTATCCCGCATTATTTTGAAGAAAGCAGGAATTCGTCCAAGTAAACTAGTAAAGCAAACCCACCGTATAAAAAACGTTTCGATTCTGATTAAATGGTTCCAAGGTGGTTTCCTATTTTCTAGTGTGGTCATCTTAATGTTCTCCCAACGGTTTACCGCCTCATAGTGGCTTGGAGGTGCTCCTGGGTGTCAGGCTACGATAGCGAGCGACTCCTGCTCCTCGGTTGTCGTTCAAGTACACTGTGTCTGGCAAACCTTCGCGTCAACAATTTGGCGTATAGAACGGTGTCTTTGACCTTTTATCGTTGACTTAGGTCGAACTTTGAGGTCCCCTCTCTCATTTGAGTGATACGGGATACTCCTTGCATCGTAAAAGTAATGTGGTATTTCGGTAGATATGAAACTAAGTTCCGACGTATGTCCTTTAGCTATGGTTCGGATCCTGATGTTTACAAGGCACTTAGGGGCATGAAGGAGGAAGGTTTAAACTTTCGGTGATTATCAGTTTCTGAAGGATGCGCCACGCTCTCAACTACGTGAACATGTAGAGGTGAAATAAGCATTTGTTCTATACATCTTTGTTTTTGTCACCGTGCAAGACAAGACTGTTACGAGTTAATCGGCCGTAGAGGGATAGAGGACTTGTGCCCACAGGAAGCGTGATTGAATCAACGCCCACGTTTTTATTCCAGTGCACCTCAAGTTATTGAGCTACAACAGCCCACTGGTCAATCTCTGAGGGATGCGCCATAAATTCTACTTCATTAAGCATCGTTAGAGATTTAATACATATGCCGTTTAAGGTTGCTTGTGGTGGCTCACCGATGTATTAAATCAGTGCTTCTATCCTTCAGGACAACTGTGGTACCAATTTGCCGACCCCGGAGGAATGGAAGGCTTTTTGAGCCTGGGACGTATGATCAGGCCAGCAACGACGGGTGTGGTGCAGAACACTTCTAACCAGTGCGCAACACGCTCATGGAACCCACCATGATAAGTGGCTAGCTGCAGAACAAATGCGAACAGTTTTTTTTTTACCATGGCATGCAGATGGATTTAAGTTGTGGACCTCTATTTATATCATGTCAAGTTACTCCATGACTAGTGGGTTTGAAGGTGATGTAAATGATGCAAGCCTCATCTCTGATACGGATTTAAGTTATAAATAAACTTCTTCCTTTCTTGGGACCATTTAAAATTTCACATTTGTTTCTAAGAGAATCAAGTATTTTCTAAGAAGGCAAGCTAAAAGGAAGGTATATGTGGCATTCACGTAACTGGAGAAGAGTTATGGAGTATAGATTATAGAGTTATGGATTTTTTTCCTCATAACGCAGAAAGCGGGTCGGAATGCTGCACGACAGTCACAGGAGAAACGTACGAATGGAAAATGTGCTGTGGCTCGGCAACTATTTTATACGAACCGTATAAATTGCAAAAACCGAAATACGGTACACAAGTTTATTTCTTACCAAAAGGCATGAACGTGGTGTTTGCATAGCATCCGTCCATTTTCACGTAATCAACGTCCAACGAGGCAAAGGTGTTAGCATCGACCTAAAGAATACTCAAAAGTTGTTGTGAAAAGCATCTGGATTGTTGCTCATTAAGTTCTGTTGTCTTCAATTAGGATAGTTAGATGATTAATGTGCACTAACAGTTAATTAATGCACTAAAATATGCACTGAAAAGTTAGTAGAAGGCGGTTGCTAACCCAATAATGACGACGATTAATTTTCAGACTTTATGGACTTAGTGGTTTTTGACAATAAACTGCGTTAAAACGACCGGTAACTAGAGGACCTGAGGGGTTGTCGCATGACAGGATTGCAGAAGCGATTTTCCCCTATCGCTCTATGGGTACTACTATTTACTACTTGATTCTGTAGTCCGTCATCCAAACATACTGCTATCGCATTTGAAAGGTTTTGCAACTTGTGTGGGGTTTATTTCTGTATTTTTTATACCCAAATATTCTATTTAATAACGATGATTCATCTAACTCTCAAGATGAAGTGACAGTTAGTAGTTAGTCAAATTACTGTTCAATGAACTTGTCCTGCAAAAGGCTTGTTGTAAATTATTTAGCGTAGAAGTTGCTTTTCTCGACTCATACATCATAGTTTGGTCTGTTTTCGATCAACTTTTGAATGAGTGCTTTGTGCTGTAAACAAGTTCTGAAATCTACTAAATTGAAAATGTACACTAATCCAAATCATAAATACAAGGGCAAGTTGTTCTTTAGTTGTCTTCATCGATATTTTGGGTGAGTCAAACCTTAATGGAATCCATGCTGCCTGGATAAATAACCTGCACATGTTTTTGTTCCAATGTCCTCATAAATTCCAAGCTCCAGTTGTCGTTCGTGCATCTAAATTCATTAAAGTGACAACTTCACAAAGGGTAACTCGATCAATATTCTTCTTAATCAGTTTTTGCTTAGGTCATCGGAATTCTGCACTAAAGTGACAGTTGCACATCCAGTGACAACTGTCACATCTCTATTGAAGAAATCAGTGGAGATTTTTCATTACGACAATGTTAAAGTCCTTTTTGTAAAACTAAAATTAGTTGTCGTACATATTTCGACAAGTTCTTTATTCCACTAGGAAATCGTTTACGATCAACTATGAGTCGTCCCTTCTCATCCCTCAAATTTTCCATCCAGCAGTCATCTATGTGGATACGATTGTAACCAGCAGTAAGAAATCCGTCCTTAACTTAACATAATTATCAGCCTTCTCCAAGAAATTATTCCATAAGATTTTTCGTTCCACTTAACCTACCAAGACGATCAGCCATGTCACGATAGAGTTTTTCATTGATACAGCTGTTCGGGAATTTTTCGCAGTCGGTTTCACAATAGAACGCTGCCCATGACATCCAGCCCATCGAAGGAGTTCTGTAAATCGAAATAAATCCATAAATTTTGTGTACCCACGTAACAGCTTACAGCTAAACGACATTTACTTATATAGGCCATTGTCCAGGCTGGATACTGTAATAATATAGAAGAGGACTATTGGCCAAGTGATGAACATCATCCTGCAAAAGTAAAAGTAGCGAAGCAGCTTGCTTTGAAGACTGTGGTGAAGATCGGTGATTGTGTATCGAGCCAGACGACCAGGAACGATTCGTTAGTGAAACAGTTGTTACTTATTGCCGCGGGTTGCTGTCTTTCGCTGTGTTATGATGCTTATTGCTGCCATCCCGGACTTGTGGAAGCTCGTATGTGCACGATCTTCGTTAATTCTACTCCAAATTTTGGCTGTTAGAACCTTATTTACAAACAATGCAACAATAAAAGCATAGCGAAAGTTCAGGATGTATATGGAATGGAGGCTAAAGTGTAGCTTCAGTACATTATTGATGCACGACGATGTGAAGTAAAAGTGGAAGGATAGAGCTCTCGAATTCACCAATCCCTGTGGAATGCGCAATGCAGTCGACTCCACTTAACCACAGTTAACATGAGGCGTTTAGCGTGGCTCATCCTTGGAGCGACACCTATCTTTCAGCCTTTACAGACTTGACCGTTTTTTTTCCTTTTAACATTAAACAGTAACCTCTTGAAGACTAGATGGCATGAGGAGTTGTGGGCAATACAAGATTCTAGAAAGAACTTTATTCTATCGGTCTATATGTATAAATTACATGCGTGCTTATCTACTATGCGTTATTACTGTTTAAGGACGCGCGTAGCCCATTGGTCTAAGGCGCCATGCAACACACACGTGGAATCGATCTCTGGCCCATGACCCACCAAACCTTCCAACCCTCTGGGGTCTGTACCAGACTTGCCTGAGAGGATAGCGGCACTGGCTCGATACATCACTAGGCCACTGCGAGTTATTGTGAAGGCCAGATATGCATTCACTCACCTCCAAACGATGCTTAATGAAGTCGAATACATGGGGATCCCTCAGAGATTGATCAACGCCGACTGCTTTATTGTTTTTTATTTATTACTGTCTATCATCCAAGCCTATTACTTTCAGCGTTTGGAGGAGGTTGCAGCTTTTGTTGACTTTATTTGGCTTTTTTATTGCTGGCATATTTCATAGAATAACGATGATATACCTTAATGATTAAAATAAAATAACACTCCCTTTAGTCAAAGAACTGCCCGATGAGCTTGTCTGGAAAAAAGGATTTCGTAAATTACTAAGTGCAGTGAATGCCTTTTCTGGTTTGAGCCCTTTAGGAAGGGAAACGCTTGCAGCGCAATGGTTAGATGTGCCATGAAATCCTAAAGTGGTCACGGGTTCGATCACGAGCCGCGAGTTGATAAAGTGCTGCACTTCTGATGTGTCAGTAAATTGCTGCAATACTTGTCGGCGAGGTTAGAAGCACTAATCTTATAGACCAATGCGCTCAGATCCGGTCATAGAAGAGGTGCACACAAATCATCACATAGGGCAGACATGCATCTAACTATGCTGCAAATGCAGATGAATGCATAGCGTATCCCTCAGGAATTTATCAAGTCCGAACAATTTAATTTTTGTATCCTTTATCCTTCATAATAGTCAAAAAAGGACTAAATCAAAAGAGGTAAAATACAACGCATGTAGAAGTACCCACAAGAGTGGTGAAATATTGCAAAGCAGTATTTTTACAGCAGTGGTGCCGTTATCACATAGAGGGATTACGCATCATTTCCAGCCATCTATGAGACAACTACATGAGCTATTCGTCACGAAGCGCTTTACAAATAGTGCAAAGAAAGTATGGAAAACAAGAAGTGTAAAGTGTATGAAAATACGGAAATCAATAAATTAGATAGCAGTCAGGAAGAACAGTTTGTTGCTAATGCAAGGAAAGAATATCACCTGTCCACTGTAGTCTCGTTGATCGTCGAGCGACTCGAGTGGGCGCCAGTAAATCTTCTATTTTTACCTGTAGCGTGCAAAAGTAGTCCGGTGGATTCTGATCGCTCTAGGGACTCGTTGAGCTTCATATCTTTCTTCAAGGCTCTCTGTGAAGAACTCTGACCACCGGGTCGGTGGTAGTCCTTCAGTACGTTTGATATCCCGTGAAATCCAGTTACTAACGGATCTCGTCCATAAGTTGTCAACCATACGCATTACGTGTCCGGCCCACCCCATCTTCAACTCTTCGGCGCACAGAATGGCATCCTTGATTTTTGATCGTTGACGCAGGTCGGAGCTTCGGATCCCATCTCTTACTTATGTGAAAAAGGATCCTCTTAGCAACGTCCTTTCGACTGTGAGTTCGATAACGCTGAGTGGTTTTCTCATCATGTTTAGGCAGCAACCACGTTTTTGACGCCTACGTTAACACAGGAAGTGCCTCTGAGTCGAAGAGGTGGGCACGGAGTCGGGTGTTCTTCACTACATCCTCGATGCTCTTGAAAGCTCCCCAAGCCGCTCGTTTTTTTCTGCTCAGTTCTGGAGCTAGGTCGTTCATCATATTGATTTCCCGACCTAGATAGATATAACTGGAGCATTCAGAGATATTCGTTTCGTTGAATGGTGCATGCGAAACCAATCTTCATGAACATCATTTTTGTGAGATTTAGTCGAAGATCAATCTTTCCACAGGTTTTATCAAAGTCGTCAGGCATACGTTCTGCTTGGGTATTGCTCGGCGTTATAAGGACGATGTCATCAGCGGAGCGAAGATGATGTAACTGCAGACCATTGATTTTTACTCCCATATTATCCCATTCCAATGCTCATATGATGTTCCGGGGGGTGGCGGTAAATAATTTTGGCGAGATGGTATCACCTTGTCTAACTCCTTTTTTGACGTCGTTATAGAATGGTGACGTCTTGGTTGTGAAATTTTTGCACAGCTCACTCAGAGTCTTTATGTACTATATGGGGACTCCTTGACTATCAAGGGCTTTGACCGCTCCCATCTCAGTTGAGTCAAAGATTCTCTTCAAATCGATGAAAGTGAAACAGAGCGTTCTTCTGTACTCTCGCGATGCTTAATAAGTTTTGTTATCGTGTGGATGTGGTCCATCTTACTAAATCCTCTTCGAAACCCTGCTTGCTCACATGGTTGCCCTTCTTCCAATGTTGTGTCAATCCTGTTTGGGATGACTCGAATGAAGAACTTGTAGACTACAAACAGCAAACAGACTGGGCGTTATATTGACCCTTTTTTTTACTGCCTTGTTCTTTTAAATGGCAGGGTAAGTTGCGAAGTATAACTCGTATATAATGCTGAGATATTTGCAAAATCTCCGGACCGCAGGTGAATGCGGTGTGGAGCGAACACGCGCTGTTGTCCTTACCGGGGAGCAGCGCACTTCACCACCACACCATCCGGGTCCTTCGTTTTGCCTGTCTCTCAGCTAATTCTATCGATCTTTTTACCATCAGCAATCAGCGTTTCTCGCCGCATACATCTGCGGTCCGGAGTTTTGCAAATATCTGAGTATTACATACGAGACTGGGCGATAGTTGCCGATATCGTGCAAGTCACCCTTCTTGATGAATACCACGGTCTTGCTGGTCTTCCACTGAGTAGGGACCTTGCATTCAGACAGGCAACGTGTGAATAGCCGAGCCAGTGCGTTTACGAGGACTGGTGGAAGGTTCTTCAGGTGTTCTGGTCTTATCCTGCCCGGCCCTGGTGCTATTGGGTTTTTCACCAACGAAATGGCATGTAGGATTTTGGAAGGGATTACTACATATCCATCCTCCTTTATTTCATATAACGGAAGGTCTCTCTAAGATCTTCTTTTATTCCCTGTCTGCATTGTTTTGCAAGTTCGGAAGTTAGCTCGCGATTGCCTGCAGCTCGTGCGATTCCACGCTGGCGTATCAACTCGAGGGTTTCTGGAAACAGACGTCTCTGGGTGACTTTCGAACTCTGAGCCTTTATAGCGCTACGTGAAGATATTGAATGAGCTGGTTGTGTTCTTCGTCGATATTATCGACAATGGCGTCTTCCCAACATCCGACTAGTGAATTGAATAGATCCCAGTTTACGGTGGTTCTGTCACTTCGGTTTTAGAATTTAGCGGCTTTTTCTCCTATTCGAAAGAAATAGAATCTTGCACGAAGGAAACGATGGTCTGATCTCGTGTGGAATTTTGGGACAACAGCGACATCGATTAGGCAAAACCTTCTATTTACTATGATGTGGTCTATGGTACTCTCCATTGGAAGACTCCCACGTCCAACGTTGAGGATGGTGCTTCAGGGATTGCGATTTACCATGGATTGTCTTGGTCGCCATGATAAACTCAGATAGCCGCTCACCTTTTTCGTTCCATTCTAATCCATGCGTCCCAATGTGACGTTCTTCAGACGTTCTTTTCGGTCCAATCTTGCCGTTGAAACTTCCAATGGTAACGTTGAAGAATGTGTGGTCTCTTTTGAACTTCTCCAAGTCCATATAGAACGCTTCCACTTCTTCTTCGTCGTAGTTTAATGTCGGAGCGTAAACGACGAAGATTGTCAAAACCGGAGTTGATCCACGTCTTCTTAATCGTAAGCGTCCGATTCGGGTTGTAAGTTGTTCGAATGAATCGATGTTCATGGACAAACTTGTGTTGACGACAACGCCGACGCCGCCTAGTCCTCTACTGTCGCATGTTCCGAGGAACAGTTCTTGTCCGGTGTCATAGACGGCGTTGAAAGGCTGGCGTCGCATCGTCTCGGCTTGGCCGATGACGTCGTACACTACCTTTCTCGCTTGCGTGATCAAGTCGAGGACTCGAATGCAAGTGTACGTGCATTGTAGGTACAGATCGTCAACATAGTTCTTTGAAATCCAGGCAGCTTCCATTGGCCCTGAAATTTTAGCAGCCTCTCGCTACTTGTCCTACCCAGCGCTGCGAAATTGGAGGCTGTTTCGGGGTTTGGGGAATGAGGCCCGTTTTTTTTACTGTGTTTAGCATTTTTGGTACCCACGTATAGTTTGCTGGGCTCTAAACGTAGAGGCTGGGTATACTCAGGGGTAGCTTGCCAGGCTGTTCCAGAGTGGACATGGACCTTATGTGTTGTAGGCGACTCCTAACCGCCTCCCATATACTTCCCAGTTACTTGATGGCAGGCTTTTGGCCGAATTAACTCGTAGAATACAATCCGCTAAGCAAGAACGTACCCACTCATGCATGCATGAATACGTCTAGCAAATACAGAAGGTATGTGCCAAATCAGCATAGTAGAAACAGGAAGTCCATCGCCTGGATCCACCTGCGTCTCAAGGAAGCAAAAGTTGCTTTTGATCTGAGATTAACCCCTATCCGCCACCTGGGGACGCGCCACGCAGCCTCACGACTCAACCGGCTCGAGATCCCTCATATGAGGGAGATCCGCGGAAAGAATATAAAGAGTCAAACTATTTTGTGCAGGGTACCCTCTTACTGGAGGGAATACAAAGGTTTATCATTGTATCACCTGTTGTCCGGTTAACCATCGAGTGACTCGAACAGATGCAACTAAATTTGCAACCCATTGGTTTCTGGTCGTTCTAGATACTGGTTGAGCTTTGACGTTCTGCGGAATCTAGACGCAAACGGCTCTTGTCCAACGCTTGTCGTTCATACGCATTACATGTCTGGCCGATGGCCTATCTGATTCTCGAAGTTTTGCCTTCTTTGATTTGCGACCGTTGACATAATTGTTTTCCTCATTACACCCTGGATAGCTCGCCAAACCGTCCCTTCCTCCTGCTCAACTGAGCTAAGTGTTTTGTCATGTTCACCTCCCCATCTAGATAGGCAGAGATGGAGTACTCGGAGACATTCATTCCATTGCGAGTTAATGGGGCATAAGAAATTAATCCATTTATCATGAACATCGTTTCTGTGAAATTTAGACGAACACCAATCTTTCCACAGACGTTGTCAATGTCAACAAGCATTTATTCCTCCTCAGTAACGCCTAGTATCATAAGAACGATTTCATCAGTAAAGTGAAGATAGTGTAATTGCCGACCATCAATTTTCACTCTCATTTTCTCTCATTCCAATCCTCGCATAACGTTCTATAGGGTGGTGGCAAATAATTTTTGCGAGGTGGAATCCCCTTGTCTAACCCTCTTTTGTGTCCATATTAATATCGTAAGAGAATGGTAATATTTTGGTTGTGGAATTTTTATATAGCTCACGAGGAATCCTTCTAAGCTCAGTAGGCACGCCATGGCTTTCCTAGGCCTCTATGACTGCTTCCTGCTTCTTTTTCAGTTGAGCCGAAAGCTGAGACATTTGCAAGACTCCGGACCACAGGTGTCTGCGGTGGGGAACGAACGCGCTATTACCAGGGACAAACACGTTCACCACCACCACACCATGCGGATCCTTCGTTTCGCCTGTCTCTCAACTAGTTCTATTGATCACTGCCATCACCAATCACCCGTCAACGGGATTGATTTGGAGAGCCCAAATCCGCATTGAACCCAGTCAAGCTGAGGCTGTAGTTGAAATCACAATGGTAACTTTTTCTATGCTGCCTACTATAATTTTTTAACCGGAAATTATCTCCGGAAAGGGTATTAACGCCTTCATTCCCCACCGCAAACGCCTATAGTCCGGAGTTTTGCAAATATCTCTGCATACCGTTGTGGGTGTATTCCGCATTATACCTTACCGTGAAAAATTATAGTGGGCAGCAAATAAAAAGTTAACAAAGTTAAAAGCTTTCTTCAAATTGATGAAGAAGTGAGACAAAGCGGTCTTTTGTACTCTCACGATAGTTCGATGGGTTTTGTTATCACGTTTATGTGGTCAGTCGTACTGAATTCTTTTCGAAATCCTCGTTGCTCACATTACTACCCTTGTCCAGTGTTCTATGAATTCGCTTTAGAACGACTCGAATGAATAGTCCATAGACAACAGACAGTAAACAGATTGGGCGACAGTACTCGATATTGTGAAAGTCATCTATCTTGATCAATAACACAGTCTTGACGGTATAAAATTGAATAAGAAGCCTGCGTTCTCACAGGTAACGTGCAAGGAGGCGAACCAGTGTGCTGATGAGTACGGCGAAGGTTCTGCACATGATCAGATCCAATCCTCTTTCGATCAGATGTCTCTCGATTCTTTACCCACAAAAAACGTGTCAGATTTCAAAGATGGCACCGGTGGCATAATTGGTGATATTTGAATAGTAACCGTGAATAACTTTCTCTGTTGTCTTTTGAAAGCTGTTACTGTTCCTTTTAGGTGTCGGAGTCCAGTCACTTTGGCCTAGTAAGTGGTGAAGTTTCGATGGATTTTGCGAATGCTTTCGCTAGCCTCTACATCATGGCCATAACTGCTGCTCTTCTGTCTTTAAGATCTTTTTTTACCGTCTGTCTATATTGCTTTGCAAGTTCGAAACTGAGTTGGCTGTTGCCTGTACTTGGTGCGATCCTGCGCTGCCATGTCATCTCGAGTGTTTTTGGAGACGCACGTCTCTTGGTGGCTTTCGAACTCTCAGCCTTCAAAGGGCTAAGATGGAAATGCTGACTGAGCCGATCGTATTTCAAAAACTGGCTTTCCTTTAACCTTGGTGTAACAAATCAACATGTGTTTAAATTGTTGAGCTTACACGAGGTTGATAAATAAATTTTATTCAGCGAACGTTTCGACGTCTTCGTCTTAATCATGGCCGATTATCCGAGCCAATGGTCCACATTCGCCAAATCGAGAAGGCGAACGAAGGGAACCTAGTGCGATGGTGGTCTGATCTTGTGTAGAATTCTGGGACAACAGCGACACCAGTTAGGCAAAACCTTCGATTTACTATGATGTGGTCTATTTCGTACAATTCGTTGTGCTACTTTGCTCTAGCACCAACTTTGACAATCTTGGTCGTTTACGCGCCCACGTCGGGCTATGATGAAGAAGAAGTCGAAGCGTTCTATATGGACTTGGAGAAGTTCGACAATGAAGACCATACATTCTTCAAGGTGATCTTTAGAGATTTCAATGACAAGATTGTACCAAGAAGAACGTTTGAAAACGTCTCATTGGAACCCACGGATTATAATGGAACGCATAGGGTAAGCGGCTCTCTAACTTTTTCATGACCACCAAAACCATCAATGGTAACTCGCAATTCTAGAAGCCCCACTAGCAACGCTGGACGTGGAAGTCTTCCAATGAAGAGTACCATAACGAAATAGACAAATAGGAAATAGAAGGTTTTGACTAACTGATGTCGCTGATGTCCCAAAATTCTACACCGGATCATACCACCTTTTGTAGTTGCTAGTCGAAAATAGGCCTTCGAGTCAGTTCTCGGCACCCAGTAATCACTAGCTTTTAGCAGAATGCTCGACTTCGTGAATAAATGCCACGCGGGACTTTTCGTAGTAGTCACACGGCAATACCTCAAACTTGGGTAATTAAACCTTTTTTATATACATAAATGCAACAATAATAACATAATAGTAACTATAGAGAAGTAGTGGTAGAGGAATGAGACAAGTTAGAGCTCTGAGGTGCTAAGGCCTGTAGTGAAGTGAGGCTAACAATGAGGCAATAGCATTCAAACATTGTAATACCATTAACACAATATTAACAATAATAATGAGATTATAACGAAGTAGCCTTTGCTTAACCGTAAGCGATGCCGCGCCGCGTCTATGCGCGGCCGGCGCGGCGGCTGAGGGAGACAGTATGCTGGGGGCGGAGGGAGGAGACTGTATGCCGCGGAGATGGAGACAGTATGCTGAGGTGGTGAGGGTTACAGACTGTCCGTGTTTCGGCCAAGCTAAGATTTCAACATTATAGCGATGAGGAGCATTTTAATTGATCGATGAGGACTGTAAGTTACATGAGTGTTGACGGTGCTATGGACAGTGAATGATGAGTCATCTACGGAACTCAGTCAGGCGGCTGGTCGTGAATAACGCTATGTCAGCAACGTGAACTTTGAGCATCGATGGGTGCCACCATTGCCTAAGGGTAAGGGCCAGTATGATAAGTGGCTACGAAACTGATAAGCCTATAGCGGCTTAGCAGAATACATAGCTTATGGTTGGCCGCTTAGCGGCATTGTACACATT
>UYYA01005009.1:0-46839 GCA_900624975.1 Angiostrongylus costaricensis
GGCTTGCATAGCGGAGTCATTCGACACGTTCGTATACAGGGCAGTGACGTCGAAGGACTCCACCACGTACGCGCTGTTGGATCGCGCGTTACGGTCGCGTTATTTCTAATAAGAATGTGTATTCTTTCTTTGATGAGCTTACACGAGGTTGATAATGATGTTTATTTTCGGCTAACGTTTCGACGTCTTCGTCTTCCTCAGATCCGATGATCCGAGTCGATGGTCCTCGCTTGTTATTCGTCTCGACGAGGCAGCTTCGCCTTCGTGTCGGGTCAGGTCTTCTTCAGTGAGCCACCTCCTCGAATGAGGCACCCTTACTCAGTGATGCCCTTTTATACACGATGCTGATAGTAGATATAATGATAATGTCTGGTGATAACAACTTGTTTCTCTTCCAGACATAATCATCGCGCACATCGTGGAGAAGTCGGTGTTATTATCAGCTAGCACAAAGCGTCTAATAAGTATTTCAAGTCGCTACCTTCTTATGATTTAGCGCTTGTTGCAGTCCTAAGGCGACTTCTGAAATACGCCTGAGACTTTGAGGTCAACCTTGCCTTTCATCTTTCTTGGATGACCAAATTGGTGCTTGATTGGTGGGCTAAAAACAAGCGGGATACATCAGTAGGTTTTGCCACCCAGTCCTAGAATGACCAATGAAATCAACTGCATAAGGTCTAAGGGTTTGATCAATGTCAGATGTCTTGTACTCTACGTTTATGTTCGTCTGATGAGTGGAGATTGTCTGTGTAAATATTCAGTATTTCATGATCTGGTTATCTCCAACAGTAGAGAATAGCCATAGAGATGTTGAGATGTAAGCAGAACTTGGAATCTAAGGTGGGCTTCAAACGTGCGATTACCTTTACCGGGGGCTCATGTGCTGTCCACCACGCCAACCTAGACGCTTAAACTTGCATTTCTTTCAACTGTATTTTTGCTCTATAGGTGCTATCAGCAATCACCCGTCAACGGGAATGGTCCGAGGTGTGCAATCGGCATTGGACCCAGTTAAGCTGTTGCTGCAAACGAAATCACAGTTTTAAATTTTATTTTCTGCCCATTTTTTCCATTGCAGGGTACGATGTGAAATATAACCATAGAGACATGAAACATGAGCAAAACTAAGGACATCAGTTGCGTTTCGACTGAATGCACCATAACTGTTGAATAAGCGACAAAATGTTGACGATTTTTTGTCCGGTCTCTTGCTGCTTCTATTCGTAGTTACTCATGGAGTTTCCTCGTTCGCTTATTCCTTTTTTATGGATCATATTAATTATAAGGATATTTCGAGTTATCAGACCCGATTCTGAGCAATATTCAACAGTCATTTGTCACCCGTTGTCACCCTTCCTCTCCTTGAGCATCGAGTGACCCGAGTGGATGCCAGTAAAGTTTCCACTTGTCTCCGTAGAGTGCAAGAGCACAATGGGTTCTGTTCGCTCATATTCAGCTCTTGTTTATAGTAAGTAGTATTTTATAATAATAAACAAAAGCATAGGAGTGTTTCAACTCTCAAGAATAATGCAATTTATTCACAATCACCCTTACAGCTGTACGCAATGCGCGGTAATAAAATGTTTCCTACGCGTATTTGGTTAACTTTGACCGTAAACCGGTTCAGCACATTCTTTTTTCTTTTCGAGTAAATCTCATATATTTAAGGTCTTTGTGCAAATTGTCGTCTTCCGATGTTCGATAATGAGGATCGCTTCAGCGTTAACGATTGCTGCTATCATCAAGCTTGTTTCGCCTGTGAAGTGTGTGGACGAGAGCTAAGGTACTGTTTTCTTCACTTTCTGGCTCGGAACGAAAGGAAAACGTTTTTATTTTTCTAAGTTTTACTTCTAAGAACTAACTTATAAGACAGAATGTTTACGAATATCGCCTTATGTCAACAAATGTTTTGATTTGTGGATCCTAAAACTTTGCAAATGCTGTGTGGCTGACCAAAATTCACACATCGACAGGCCTGCGCTACTTATTGTATGGGTTAGGTATGCATTCAGTCACCTCTAGAATGTTCGATGAATTCGAATGTATGGCCGATTTTTCAGGAATCGATCAATGCCGAGCATTTTATCCTTTATCCTTCGTGCTTTGTATAGCTTACAGTTGGTGTTTCTAAGTTAAAATTCGAAAATAAAGGTTAGATAAAGCGACCGTTGAAGCATGAAGAATAGAATTCATAAAGTAGAATACAGGAAAAAATTGGTTGATCAACAGTTTTCAACAGACGCTCGGTGAAAGTATTGGCTAATATGGAAGAAGCCAACTAGTCCATTGTACAAGCTTTTAGGGATCAACAGTTCTATCTAAGTGGTGGACGCCTATACTGCAAGCAAGATTATCTGTACAGCATGGATCGAAAAGTTGATCGATGTGTGGAATGTAAGGAGCCTATTCAGGATGCGGTTAGTTCAGAAATGGGCCTTGAAATTCGGATACCATAAATAAGAGCTGTGACAATGCTTACATATAGGTGCTCACGGCGCTGAATGGCAAATATCATCCTTCTTGTTTTCGATGCACGGCTTGCGGGATGTGCCTGGATGGTGTTCAATTCGCTCTCGACAAAAAAAACCAGGTTCAGAAATTTTTAGTAATCCATAGGTTTATTCCTATTTTTCTAGGAGTAGAGCAAAATTAGGTTTGATTTCTTGATCATGTAAGGGTTATAGTCTGAATATTTCCACGACCTATACCTAAATTTTTGCAGGCGTACTGCTTACCGGACTACCATGATCAATTCGCACCACGGTGTTACCGATGTAAGAAGCCGATCCTTCCTGATGAGGTATACTGAAGCGACGAATACCTTTGTCTACGTTAAACTTCGATTTCGATTTTTCCTACGTATATTGTATGTTTTCCTGACTTTAGAGGTCCCGTGAGACGGTTCGTATAGTCGCTCTTGAGAACAACTATCATGTGGACTGTTATTCGTGCGAGGTGGGAAAATCTTTTAAATATGATGGAAATTCCTACTCAGTAGAAATAGATCTTTCAAGGTATCATATCCAAAAGAGTTATAAGAACTTCTAGAGCATCATTTTTAAAAATTTTAAGCCTTCGCTAATACAATTTGCATCAGTCCATCGGTGTTGTTTCAGTGTCTTTAAGAGAAGACATTTACCTTGCTGACAGTCCGTCAGTGAACCTTCATGTTTTGATGACTGCGAACTCAATGTGGTTTCTACCCAGTGACCATTGAGAAATGCTGGATCTCTCTCGACTGTAACCTTTTCAGAGTTGAAATCATCATCATTAATAATGCCAATTCATGATTCCAACAGTAGTGTTAATTAAAAACTTGTATATAATGCTGAGATATTTGCAAAACTCCGGACCGCAGGTGTATGCGGTGGGGAACGAACACGCGCTGTTGTCCTTACCGGGGAGCAGCGCACTTCACCACCACACCATCCGGGTCCTTCGTTTAGCCTGTCTCTCAGCTTGCTTTTATTATAGATATAGTAACTGCCACGACCGACTTTCTATTAACCTCGGCATTGATCAAGTGATTTTGTTCGTATTTTTTTGAGCAAACGCGAGGAACGTTCTTTTTTTGAGCAATAACACCTATAGATATAGTGTTTCACTACAGAATTTAAATTATCACCTTAATAATGCCTAGGATTTCTCAAAAAGTGTGATCACGGTCATCATTGTCTAAGGATGTTGCTGAGGCACGTGTAGCGCAGCGGCCTAGATGGCCCTGGAATAGCTATAATACCTGGTTGCTGATTCGAATCAGCTATACGGGCAGCCAAGTCTCCGACTTGTCGTCTCTCTGATGCTGGCAATTTGATGCCAGGTTTTACTTTTCATTTTCTGCCTACTACAATTTTTTCGGCAGGGTATTAAGCGAAATACAAACGCAACGTTGCTGAGATATTTGCAAAACTCCGGGCCGCAGGTGTCTGCAGTGGGGAACGAACGCGCTATTACCCTTTCCGAGTGCTAACGCGTTCACCAACACACCATATCAGTTCCGTTGACGGGTGATTATTGATGGCACTAACCGATAGACCTAGGTGACAGACAGGCGGAACGAGGGATCCGCATGGTGTAGTGGTGAACGCGTTAGATCCCGAAAAGGGTGATAGCGCGTTCGTTCCCTACCGCAGACAACCGCGGTCCGGAGTTTTGCAAATATCTCAGCATTTCATACGAGTTATAGTACCGAACGTTGTTTAGGGTTGCGGTCTGAAACTGACAGATGACGGCGACGCCTACTGTTATCCGCTGGGGAAGCACCTGCTCTGCGAACGATGCCATCTGCATTGGAAACGTTCTGGTGCTTCCGATGCCGATGCACCTATTTCTGATTTATGACTGAGCTCAATGATTATAGCACAAGCCATCCTAGAAGATTCTAATACAATGTAATTAAACAGTATACGGTCGCTGCCACGTTGTTTACTTTCTGCTCCTTTTGCCTCTATTCTTGGATCTAATTGGCCAATATTTCCTTGACTATTGTTTGTATATATCCATCGTTTCACAATGTCTTATAAGTTTCGTGTGAGCAAATAGATCATTATATTTATAGCTTCAAGTATACAGAACTTTGCTGTAAGATGATGTCGTGGGTTGTCGTCAACTCACTTAAAGTCAGAGAGCATTTTAACGACCTCTGTGCTTTGTTTTCGTCACCTTTGGAATTGGCTTTCGGCAAAAATTTTACTTCGTAATTTCTTATTTTCGGGACTTTCTGTAATTGTTTCAAAAGAGGATGTAGTGTTATTATTTAAGTATTTGAAATTTTGCGCTTAGCACCAATTATTACTTCTAGCAGCAATACTAAACAAAATAATCCCGAGCTGTGACGACGAATGGAATGACACTAAGTGTCCCATGTTTTAGTTCTTATTTCCTCACCACTTCATTATGCTTTGAATTTTTCCCAGGCATTTCCGTATGTATTCTATTCAACTCTCTCACCATCGTGCGAATACCCTGAACATCTCGTTGACTTAGTCATGTGCCTAGCTTTTCATAGGTGTTCTGCATTCGAGTATCTTCAGAGTGTATGATATTTTTCTGACCATCGATAAACATTTTATTTCCAAAGGACATCGATATTTATGTTTATAAAGTCGTAACGATGATTTTCATGAAAATAAGTGGAAAGGGAATTTTCAGGGAAATAAGAGCTGATGAAGACGACGTGCGTTGCGAAACATACATTCGTTTGTTCGATCACACTCCGGGAAGACTAAGCCTAAGCCTACATTCAATTCGGGGTCGACAAACTGGTACCCTGGAAAGATGGAAGCACTGTTTTGATACAACATCAGGTCCCTGTTGGTCCTCATATGGGCGACTATATATTCGAGCATCTCTGTAATGTCTAATGATGTCTGATGAACGATACATTCTTACGGAATTGACCACCACCGAATGGTTAACTCTCAGTCCTTCTAAAAGCTGATTGAAGAATTTGATAAATAGCTGTATTTTTTTGTCTGAGGTGAATGGAATGGAAAATTCTGTTCAGTAAAAACTTGATGGCATAGTCTTGTTTTCGGTTCATCACTAGTATAGGGTTCATATTTCATAAAGATCTGTCAGCATAGAACTGTCGAATCAGACAAGTAGTTAGAATCTTCTAGCGTTGCTGGCCGAGATGTCGCGTCATTATTATGCTATCAGTCGGTAATCGAAAGCTAGAGGAGAAAATTCGAGTTTTTTTGGATGATATTGATAAGTAACAATGTATTACTAAAACGACAGAGGCTTAGGTATAACTTCCAAGTCTTCTTAGTTTCTTGTGATTCCTTCTAATATTGTGTAGTTGTGCTGCTGCAAAGTGGAAAGGCGGCTGGAATGAGTGTGAACATCTGCCAAACGAGTTGTGTAGTTGTATTGTAGCAGGACGAAATCCATATCTTCTGCGTAATTAACCATTTATCTTGAGAACAACATAAACATTTTGAAACATGTAAACATTGCAATGATAACTCAAAAACGGTGTCAATGACATATCAGGCAAATATTCTTCAAATATGAAGAGTTGGAGCTGTGTTGATGTGTAAGGAGAGATGAACAGGAATTGATTAACAACTGAGTAGCAAGCCATCACTTGTATCACCCGTATTGCCTATAGCACCTGTCCTGCCGCTGATCATCGCGTGACTTGAGCTAGAGCCAGTAAATCGTCCCTCTTTCGCTGTCGCGTGCAAGAGTAGTCGAGTGGATTCTGCTTGCTCAGGAAACTCGTTGAGCATCATACCTTTCTTCTAGGTTTTTCGTGAAGAACTCTGACCACCGGCTCGGTGGTCTGACTGCAGTACGTACGCCATCTCAAAAAATTCAGTGACGAACGGCTCTTGTCCATAGGATGTCGTTCATAGGCATTACGTGCCGGACTCACCTTATCAAGTTAGGCATATAAGACGGCATCTCTGATTTTTTATCGTTGACGCAGGTAGGAGCTTCGTACCCATTTCTTTGCCTGTGTGACACGGCATACTTCTAGCACCGTCCTTTCGACTGCGCGTTCATAGGTAACAGACTTCTGTCGAAGGACAGGAACACTCACTCGATACATCATCAGGTCAGCACAATTCATTGTATAGGCCTGATAAGGATTCAATCACCTCCACTGAGGTTGATGAAATTGAATGCATAGCGTATCCCTCGGAGATTGAGCAACGTCGAGAGCTTCATCCTTTATTGTAGTCTGGAATTTGCTGGCTACATAAGTGATGAGTACGACCGACTAATTCGTCACTTTCATGCCCGTGTTGGTGAAACTGATAATTTGAAAGTTACCATGAGACAACTATCTCTAGAAACACAGCAGCTCATGATGTTTCAAAACTGACCTTCCCTTAACCTCGGTATGACTAATCAATATGCTTTCTTTCTTTGATAAGCTTATGAGAGTTGATAAGTAATCTTTGCTTTCGGCTAAAGTTTCAACGTTTTCGTGTTCATCAGAGCCTCTTGTCCTGTTTGGTAGCTAGTAATAACACCTATTTCTGCAGGATGGATTGTTTGGGAAAACAAGCTGTTACCTTTAGGCAATAATAGCTATCAACAACCGGCGTCCTCTATAAAAGTGCATCGCCATATGAGTATGGCTCATTCGAGATGTACTCCATTGAGGAAGATCCGACTCGACACGAAGACGAAGATGCCATAATGAAAAGCACAGTAACTGTTGAACCTTCGATTTAGTATTGAAATAACGTTGCACTTAGGAAAGCCGTTCGAGTATGCAGGTTTTCGAAAAAGATTTACGATGATGGAACACGACTGCATAACAGCAAAACTCTTTCAGTATCGCTTACGGGAAATCGAATGCCCTGCCCCTTTTATCGAGTAGTAAAGACTTTAGTCCTAGTCTATAGAAAAGTGGCTGTGGAAGCATGAGACAGGCAACATGTCCCTCATTGGAAAGCAAAGATTTTCACCCTTTACGACGGCGCTAATATTGGCGGAAGCAGCGGGTATCAACAAGACAACACCATCTCGTCAAGATTATTTATAGTCAGACTCGAGAACACGATGTGAAAACTAGCATGTGGTAGTATAGGAGCGAAAGAGTGGGCAGTCGAAAATTACGCGACCATCGTTTCTTTAGTGAATATGTTCTTCTAGCATTAATCATTAGCCAAATGGATTGAATGCCGCTGATTTCGATAGCGCATTTGAGAAATTTTTTTGCTTGAGTCTCAAGAAAGCAATTTTCATTAGAAAACTACTTGTATCTAATTCACTATTCACGTCCATTGGCACTCTTAGAGTTCTTCGGCTTAGGTATAGAAAACTTAATATGATGAAGCTGACGAGCTAAGCAGAAAGGAAGAGAACTCCTTGAGAAACTTCCCCGAACGTTGAAGATATAATGAAGAGGATACAAGCACCCAAATGTGTCTCCATATTTTTTGACTCCATTCTGTCTTCACTCTGCCTCAATGCAGACCTCGCAACCTGCCCGCCAAATAACCACGATGGATAAGCAGTTATCATATGCGCTACCATTAGCACTATGCGTGGCGTATTACAAATTATGCAAGCGAGAGATTATATCCGACTAAGGTGTCGAAAATCAAGTGAGTCAGATGCGGCATACAGAAAGTCACCACTAAGCGCTAAACATTGTGCATCAGTGCAACCGATTTCTTAGTTTTGAATGAAACGATTTCCAGACATTTTCAATAAAGCGTAGCTTAAGTTGAATCAAAGTTCCATCGGTCGCTGAAGTCGGGACGATATAGTGTTTAGCGTTGATCAATCCCTGAAGGATACGCTATGATTTTGATCCCATTGACCACTGCAGAGATGATTGAATGCATAATTGGTCTATGTTGCAGCTTGAGGCTGCTTATTGATGTATCAAGCCAGTGTTTTTCATCTATTTAGATCATTCTAGAACCAATTTACCGACTCTTGTAAGAAATAAAGGTCTTAATTTATTTCTTGTGCAGGGTCGAACTCCAAGGACCATCCTAGAAGAGCATCTCTCGCCACTGCACTGCACGAAGTCGATCGATTTGTTTCAAAATTTTTGAGAAGTCCGTAATCCACTGCTAAGTTAGCACATCAACCTTCGCATTTTCACTCTCATATTTTAACTCGGCAAAACTGTGCACGTTAAAAAAAACCAGCAGATTTTGGCGACCTATGATTTAATATCTTGAATAGGTCTTTTTCTTTTTCACAAGTCGACATTCCTTGTTGAGCGGAGACCAGCAACTTTTGCAGTCGATTCGTTCTGTGGCATCCTTTATACTTAAAAGCTTTCTAATTTATGGGCTTGGTGTTGCTTTAGGATCTTTGGTCTTCTTAACGAATTTCGCGGAATGCTGATCGAGTCAATTTTCCATCGAATCCTGAAATAGTCGTGCTAGGCATTCTCAGATCTTTATCACAGACATGCGGCGTCTTTTGTGGATTGGTGGAAGTCAGCTGATCTCAGACGAATCTAGCACCAAATTCTCGTAGGTGGCAAGATGAGAAGTTTGATGAGTGCGATATGGGGTCACACCAGAATTTCACTGTTATTGATCGTCATCATAACCATTTTGCTATTCGCTCCCTCGTAGAGGTTAATTCCTAATGGGATGAAAATCGAGAGGTAGCATAGGTATTAATACCATTGTCGTTAACTTATGTCTATAAATTCTTTAAAAATCCCATAGTAAATCATGCGCTGCAGTATCTGCATTGAGGCCGCATCCATTTAGCGACGGCGGCATCTCAAAGTAATGGCGTGACGGAGGTGCACCCGAGTTTTAATGTGATCGGCAGCCAATTCGTCGGCAGCGATGACAAAGGTGGCGACGAATTGTGATGAATGGAGTACGAATAGCTCAACGATGTCTGTTTGGACACCTTGAATCAGTTCGTATTATTTCTCCATACTTTGCTTTTGTGTGTTCCCGAAAGATGTTCGCTAACAGTTCGTAGCGCGTCGGTTTCGTGCACCACGCATATTCTCCAGAAGCGTAGCCTTCAATTAGATCGCAAGGTTCTAGCAACTGTGCAAATCTATTTCTTCTTAGTGGACTACATTTAACATTAGTTTTCAAAGAAGATTAATTTGGTAGTGGAGATACTATGTTGTTTATTCACTGTTCTTCAAACTGTACTCAAATGAGTATTAGTATTATCGGTAAGCTTACTACTTCATCGCGTTTATCCAACACCGTAACAGAACTCAAATTGGAATGAAAAGCAATAAAGATGGCGCTGATACATACTTGACTTTAAAACGATGGGTTACTCTTTTATGCTGCTTTCGTTAGTGAAGAGTTTCCTTGTATATTGGCCGTTGTAGCTCTGGTAATTGCACTGGCTTCAACATACTTTTCGATTAATGTAAGCGTGATAAAGCTTCACTGTGGTCTATTCTAACTTCCCTAGGGCAACCAACTTTACACTTTCCAGCGTTTTCTGACCAACGTAGGAAAATTAGTTATGAATGGAATTTGCTTCTGTTATGTTGAGAAGAACCATTGTTTTGGATAACTTACCTCTATATGTTTTGTGGGCTTAATCCGCTGCCAGTTAACGATTTCTACTCTCGTGCCCTTATTGAAATCTTCAACGCTGTTCAAGTGTAACTGCTCTTGAGATTCCTAGATAACCGTGCTAGAGTGCTTTTAGGTCTTCACCACAGACAAGTCATGAGCATTGGATTGGTCATTTGGATTGGACAGAAGTTTACAGCGTTGCAGCTGGAATCCTTCGAAGAAGACAGTAGCTCTTCTGATGGCAGTAGGAAATTAGTCAGGTAACGTCTTGGAACAGTCCAAATGCCTGAAGCATGAATAGTAATGTTTGATGAAATCAACATATTTTAAGAGACAGGCAAAACGAAGGACCCGGATGGTGTGGTGGTGCAGTGCGCTACTCCACGGTAAGGGCAACAGCGCGCGCGTTCTCCACCGCATACACCTGCGGTCAGGAGTTAAATTGTTTATGGTGGTGGTGTTTATTTTGATGTTTATAGGTGTTAATTTAACTTTTTTTCTTTTTTAGTACGAAAGGAAAATTATGAAAAGTTAGAAACTTTACTTAACAGGATAATGGTATTTAACAAATTTCCCAACATACCCTGCCATTAAAAAGGAAAAGGCAGTAAATAAAAGGGTTAAGATTATTTTAAGAGGCGTTGAAAGCAGAAATAATAGGATTTTGCAAATACCTTGATTACTTTGACCAGCCTTTGACATGAATTTATACTATATTTATGCTATCTAAAAACCCTTGTCAAGAAACATTGCATAACAATTTTTCGTTTTGTTCTCCTCATGTGGACGATATGGCAGAAAAAAATTTTCTTCAGCTTTGAGAAAATCTGTAGAAAATCGCAACTCTAAAAAGGAAGTATGGAAAAGCAAAAATCCATGGAAAACCTTGACCTGCCTCTTGTTTAGTGAAACTTAAAGAGTAGATGTTTAAGCACAAAAACTGGAAACGAATATTGATAAAGGCATATTAATTGCACCCTCTTTTACTGTCTATATCGGTTTTTCCCTTCTCTGTTTCTAGTACAGTGCTCAGATAGCCGTTGAAAATTATCCCGACCTCAGCGCTCCAGAATTATGGTTTGCTCTAGGGTTACTGTAGAAGGCGCCACATTGACGCTTCGGATGGCGTGCATACAGTAAGCCAAGGACATGCCATATGGCGTCAGTTTTTTCCTTACTGAAATCCTTCCATGTACACCGGGCGATTTTTGCCCTATTTGTCTTCCGTATGTTCTTTATGTTTTCTTCACTTACGATCAGCGAACATTTTACACTCCCACGAGGAAGTTATTGAAAAAGAGTAGGGATCACTTAGCAATGAGAAACTTGTTGGTGAAAGAATTTTGGCCTTGTCTCTCTTTGCTTTCTATTTTTTGAAAGGCTAAATAATGAGTAAGCATTTACGCATCAAACAAGCGCCGTGCATGAGCTTTTAAAAGACACCATCACCGCAGAGGCTTATTCTTCTTAGAAATGCTGTTACATAATTGCAATGTTGTGAAAATTATAAGAGAAAGAATAGTAAATAAGGCAGCGTAGTTATCTGCATTTGGAAAAACTTTTCTGCTCTATTTTAAGTCACTAACAATAACTTTCAGTACGATTAAATGTGCGAAGCTTTCCTGAGGTTCCTAGATTTCATTACATCTAAGCATCCTTGTGGTTATGTTTCAGAGCTTATACTGCCGTTAATAGACAGTTAATAAAAGGTAGAACATTGTGGATTGGACTACAGCTTCGGCTTAACGGGCTCAGCGCCGATTTGTGCTATCCGGGTCATTCTTTGGTTGTGTCTCAATTTAGATTTGGTCTTTAGCTGCAGGTCAGATTTGGTCCTTTGCTGCAGGTCAACTAGAAATCCTTCAAGAGATAAGTGAAACGGCAGTTTGATGTTCTTCTACGAAATGCAAATCCATTGAAGGACGCTGGTTCTGACGAGCTGAAGGGGGTCTCGGAGCACTACCAAACGGGAAGTCTCGTTGTTAATAAGAGGTATTGAATCAGTAACCGTGGTAGGAGCTCTTTAAGATGATTAAATTTGGATTTTGATAACCATAACCAGGAAGAAAAATAGATTACCCTTAAAATCGATGCAACGCCGATTTTTCAAATTACAATACTGGATATGTTTACAATTCAATTTCTATTACACTTTCCTCTGAATACCTTCTCTAGTGTCCCACAAACAAGTTGTCCACATTTTTGTTACATTTGTGTTAGAGATAATATGCTTCCATGGAGGAGTTTGCTTCTGTGTGTAGGTCATTTTCTCGAAGTGGATTCGCTGGTTGCAAATGTGACTTCCGGTTTGATTCGTGGTACTTTTGGCGTTTCATCAGCGGAATTGGCATGGTGATTAGCAATTGTGATCGGCGTTGATTGATTGAAGACCTGATCGTACAGTGTTACTTCCGGTCGGATTGGTTAACATCTGGTTGATTCATAGCACTTTAAGCTGCGGCGCACTTCTCTGAGAGTGTTCACCGGCAGCTTGTTCGAAGCATTAAGCAGTTGTGCCTTCTGCTTATGCGGACATAGCGGCCAATTACCGGACCTATGTGAAGACTATGGGACCGCTTCCTTTGAGAAATTGAATAGTTAGAAATCGACCGGATAGCGGGCAGGAAGCAGGATTGCTTCCTTTAGCCTTCTCAGGTCAGTTGTGGTATCACTTGCTTCCGTAGATTACAGCAATGAAATCAGTGTGCCTTTAAGTTGAACACGAACTGTGAACACAACGAACGAATCGGTGGCGGATATCTTCCAACGATTTCGAGGTGTCAAAACGGTTACCAACGCGAAATTTTCTGCATGACGTCTGACATCATCATTCAGTTCTCTAACTGTTGTAGTTTTTATTGGTTTATCATTTTTATTGCTACAAAATCAGAACTTAGTGATTTTTTTAATCTGCCTTTGAAGATCTCGTCTTATTCTGTATTGAGAAAGTGACCAGGGTAGTGGCTCTAGTTAACATGCCAATGCCAGTACAGGTGCTGTCATCTAAGGGTGTTCATGAATGGAGTGAACTGAGTATGATGTGCGCTTCACCCATCACCTGACACTATGTTTGAGGTGCGTTATCAGTTAAAGCGATGATATCTGTGTATGAACATTGAAACACAAATAACTACAAAACCCATGAAGGAATTCATCATAAAAAGTGCAGAATGCTGCAGAAAAAGGGCACTGTTACACAGAATGAGAGCAGTCACGGCTACATGAACTGAGGTGATAAGGCCGGTGATAATTTCCGCCGCCGACAAACAGGACCGCCCGACCGCGTCCTCAAACAAGCACTGCGTCCTCGTCGCGCGATTCCTGACAGCCACGACCGCCGGCGATCGATCCCTCGACAGTCGATGCTCCGTCGTCACGTCGACATCATCTTGCATTCCTGTAATCGTTGTCACCTCCGTTGTCACCTCTATTTCTGTCAAGTTACCTTTGTACATATGACAATTGTGAAATGCCACAAGTGTCTATGAGCGCGCCCTTACGACTTCCTTGTTTCTGCTTTGACTAGTCATCAATCTACCGTAATTTCACCAGTGGCAATGAACTTCATCCTCCGTTTTTTTGTTTTATGTTCTCGTTCTTTTTCTTTTCAAGGTCCTCTGTTTCAAAGATGAACATTTCCTGAAACAGTAATGGTTTGACGACTTCCATGAGTGAACACAGTAGATCAATAACATCAGTGATTCATCTGGAATGTTTTCTGGAAACGGAAATATAAACGTCTACGAACAACATCCTGCGTACCTGTGCCTTTTTTCTTCTACAGCTTGATTTCTCGGCTTTAAACCTGCTATGCGATTTTCCTTATCGTTCTAAAGCCAAGGCAGAAAACTTTTGAAAATTAGTTAAAACATGTTTGCATGTGAACGGTTCGATAATTAACGTGATAACAGGTGATAAAGTTGCTTAGCGAGTTTCAATAATTTGCTTGGGAAAAATAACGTATATCACTTGGAAGTCAGTAAGTGAAGGTCATCACACGGAATAACTTCAACAAATCCGTCAACTGCACTGTCGTAGTCAGATTTCCTACTACAAATAAAAGGAAAAATGCCCGTCGACAATAACAAGGTTTGTTTCCATTATCCGTTGTTGTTGTGCTTGTTCATGAAAAGTTTCTCACCCCTCAGTCGGTAGAAAAAACCGATGAAAAGGGCCTTCGTAACTTGTAACATGTGAGCCCACGGAAAGGGTTCTCGCCGATCTGTCTCTAGCACAGTGTCCGATTTTAGAAATATCTCAGCGTTATTGTGGTTGGATTTCACATAACACCGTGCCTTGAAAAGGTGATAGGAAGCAAATAAAAACTTCGACCTTGTAAATAGTTTTTTAGATTATTAAGTAACACGAGTTGGACAAAGATATTTATTTGACCAACGTTCCGATTTCTTAGTCTTCTTCACAGCTTCAGAAATAATCTTGTAAGCAGCGTTCCTGTCGTTCTCGTTTCAGCAGAACTCGGAACAACCACTGCTATGTTGTCATCATGAAACAGGCAGTCTTGAGAGAAGTTCTAGCTGCACAGGTTTATCCGTCTTCACTCGCTGATCATATTTATGCATATCTAGTTATTTACAAATTTTCAAGAGCCAAAACATTGAAAAAAAAAGCATTCGTCTTTAAAAAATCATTTAATAATACTTTGCTGAATAATACTGAATTTTGTCTTTCACATAACCAAGGCGTGAGTAATCAATAGATTGCTTTGAATTGTTCAGCTTGCACGAGCTTGTTGTACAACTTTTATTCGGTGAACGTTTCAATGCTTTTGTCTTCCTCAGATCTGTTGAACCGAGTCGATGGTCCGCGGTCGTTCGTTCTCTCGATGTCGTTGTATCCAGTTAAATGTTCTTCAAGCTTCGCTCGAATGAGGCAATCTTATCCAGCGATGTTGTTTCATATAGGCTGGTTGTTCATGAAACACCACATCGACCGAACGAGCGACTGTGGACCATCGACGCGGATCACCGACTGAGGAAGACGAAGACTTTGAAACGTTAGTCGAATAAAAGTTTTATAACAACCCCGTTAATGTTGAATAATCAAGAGAAATTTATTCATTGGTAGTTTGTGAAAGCCAGTCTTCTTTAAATACTTAGGTGAACTCTCTTCACAATTTTGTGTGGATCCCAACAGTTTTTCAGCAGTTTCGTTGCCTTGCAAATTGCAGAAATATGCGGTGTAATTTGTAAATAAGTTCAGTTGTAAGTCCAGGATCTGTAATCCCCTCTCCTCTCTGGAGTGTGGAATGCAGATTGGGCGTAACAAGCCATATAATTACGAGATAGTTGTGAAAGGCTATTTCCGACAACACCACAAGAGGTTGCATTCTTCTATGGGATAGCATAAAGTTCGCTGTCTTCCATATTTTTCTAATACGCCACAGATCCTTGTGATTAGTCAACCAAGCAATCGAGGACTATGTATGTGACAAGCTAAATATTGTGACTCTAAGGAACATTGATGGAAAGTGAAAAAGGAATTAAATTGAGAGAGGCCAACATGACAGACAAAGCTGCTGTTTCTACTCAGGGAAAAATTCGGCGATCGCATCTTTCTGGCAAGTAATTGGTCGTTATCAATGTCGACATTAGAAAAATGTATGCTCATAAATGGTTCATTAAAGCAGGCTTGTCGAAAGGAGCCAAAGCTGTATGGTAAGTCAACCATTCATAAGCCAACAAATATAGAAAGATTTGTTGAGGTTCAGACGAATCGTTGAGAACTTTTGCTGAGTCGAAGTTCATTCTTAGAAAGTAGTGGAATTGATCAATGCTCGTGCGATCATGCCAGTACACTGTCACTGAGAAATCTGTTCTTTCATTAACAGACCGATGCCTAATACATCATTGTCGTGTCGCGAACATCAAGCCATTCATCAAAGTACTGTAGTGCACGTCAAGATGAGAGGAAACTCGATAAACGACAGTTCTATCGTTACGACGACCGTATTCGTATCCGTCGCTTCGACAGGTACGCTGCTAATTCCTGGGTCTAGAAATGTTTGGTAAACAGTTTCGCATGTCTTTGTTTTGCACTCAGTGACCAATTGGCCTTAATGCGTGCGAAAATATCAGCTAAAAATGCTGCTGTTAGCCAACATTTACCTTTCGTTTGCATTTAAATGCGTACTAGCAATTTTTTTTTAATGACACAGAGCTGGATGGGAAAGCTTTAAAACGGCAATCATCTCATCAGTGTCAACGTGGTTGGCATTTCAGAAGAGAACTGCTAGCGAGCCGCTGGAGCTACAGAATACCATAAGTAGTGCTGTAAACAAGTAGTGACGAGAAAAGTGAATAATCTAAAAGGAAGCCGTGATAAGGCAGGCATCCGCAAGAGATCATTCTTCACTCAACCAGGATCCAGCATGCACTGAAAGGTTGAGAGTAGATTCTCGTGTTTGGCACTGGTATTCCTCTCATGTATACTCCCAGATCGGCATTAGTTTTTTGTTACTTAATAATGATAATGATAATGATAATGATAATAATAATGACAATTGCTAATAACGAAGAGTGAAGTGGCTAGTGATGCAGCCCATCAGGAAGCGAGGTGGTGGTTCTATCCCTTCCCCAACGCTCCCTTCCAATCTAGGCCGCAACGCTCTAGCTCAACTATCACCAAGATTGCAAGGGAATCGGCTAGACCAGCATTCTACGACATTCATAAATTGAACGAAACTCTCAATCAGCAGCCGAAACAACACGCGCAATGTTCGAGGACGGTTGTGGACTATGAATGCGTTGAAAACAAATTGAATTCAGGTATCACTCGGATCTACACATGTAGGGGTGATGGTGTAATAAATAAAATAAAAGGATAGTTAGCATTATTGTGGAAAAATGGTGGATACAAAGTATAAAGCATTTCAAAAAAGGGTTGCTTCGTATACTTACGGTAGATCATACCATTAGTTTCTACATTCGGTTCGACAATTCCGCCGTTTTGAACTTACGCATCTCAGCTTTACTTGATCGAGTTTCGAGGGAATATTTCCACGCAAATATCCTTAGGATTGAAGATTAAACCTTCGGTTATGATCAATCCTTAAATGATGCAGCATGCTCTCCTCTCAATAGGGGATCTTTGGTGACAGAACGCATATTTCGCCCATAGAATAAGATGCGCTGCCCTAAGTCAGTAATTTTGTCCTCTCAGACGAGTCAGATACTCATTTACCAAGCGCAGAAGATTTGGCGATCTCCTCAGCTGATTCGCGAATCAACTCGTGTGTACTGCAGAGCGGAACAACTCCAGCCACTGTTAACTTTTTTATTTAATGTCTGCTACAATTTTTCACGGCAGCGTATTATTTGAAATACAACCAAAACGAGACTGGGTTATTTGCAAAACTCAAAAAGGCAAAGGCTAGTAGACCATCCGACCCCCATCGCAGACACCTGCAGTCAGGAGTTTTGCAGATATCTGAGCTTCATTGCGATTGCAATTCACATAATACCCTGCCATAAAAAACTCTACTCGACAGTAAATAGAAAACATAGCACTGTGATTTCGACTACAGCCCGAGCTTAACTAAGTTCGATACCAATTTGTGGTTCCCAGATACACCCCGTTGGCGGGTGATTGCTGATGGCACTGGTGGATAGGAAACTAGTTGAGAGAAAGACGAAGTAATGGATCCGCATGGGACAGTGGTGAACATGTTAGTAGCCGTAAAGGTGAATAACGTTTTCGATCCTACCGCAGACACCTCCTGTTCGGAGTTTTCCAGATATCTCAGTTTCACCGTGGTTCTACCCACTGTGTCACATAGGCTCTATACAAAGTTATTCATAATTCAATCATATTAATGTATACTCAATGGATTTCCTCCAATATTAGGCCAACTGATTTTCACACTCACATGGATAGATTTTCACCTCCGGCCGCTTCTTTTTCTTTCGGGTGATTTTTGCATAATTTGGCATATTAACTACTCCAGGTTTATTAATTCTGACGAATTCTGGAAACCGCAATCGATATGTTGAGCGATAACTTATGACGTTACGGAAATCCTTATAATCCGCGTCGTTACCGTAACCGGATGCATTCGCTCTTAGGCGAACCCGCTATCTCTGCTCATCCATTTGATGTGAGTCATTGAATCGTCAATTTACGGTCGATTACCCTCGATTCATGTCATTGAGTGAACTTATTACCGCCTTCGGAAGAACGGAACCACCTGTAAACGACGCAGCGGCGTCTTTGCGCTCTTCATATCAAAAAACGCGCTCTTTTCACTCACCACCACTCTTGTCGAATCGCCATTATCTACCGTAATGGTGGTACCGCAGGCAGATGAACACAGTATCCGATCCGTTATTTTCTTTCAAATCTTGAGAGATTGAGAGACGGTTCGGCGAGTCGGAATTGGACGAATAGTCTCGTGGATAGATAGATGAATTCTCTCTTCGTCTAGCTCATTACGTTGCCAATTTGCGCTTTGAGTGTATGACTGAGATAAAGTGCTTAACAGTCCATGCTAAGTGTATTCTGAATCACCAATCAGCACTTGATCAAGGTAACGATGTTTTTATGGCGTCTTCAAATCTCTTCTAAAAATACTGACGGGGAAGTCTGGGACTGATTTACCGAACCCGGACGGATGGAGTGTTTAGTGGGCCTAGGGCGCAGGATCGACTCCGTGTGTATTGCAGAGCGCTTTTAACCACTGCGCTACACGAAAGCAACAAACAGTATCTTGGTGTACTTAAGATTATTCGATATTCAATACTAATAAGAAGTCCACTTTGAGTTGGACTAGGGTTTTCACCTCCCATTAAATCAAGGTGACTTGCATTTTTAAGGTTTCTGACTTTCGTCTGCAAATGAATTTCGATTCCCAAATGGTTATAACTTTTTTGAATTGCTTGAAATATATGACATCTTTGTTACGGAATAAACACTTGGTCAAGTAAGTTGGTGCCCAATATACTTTCCCTATAATTAGTGGAGGTTAATAGCGTAGTTATGACATGATGAGGCTGAAATCATGAGCACGCTGATGATGACCAGTTCTGTTGAGCTGCATCACTCATGTACCGTATGCAACTCTAGTGCATCTAGTGGAAATGCCAGGTTTTTTGTGTAAATTTTAAAGAAAGGATGGAGAGGAAGTGTCCAATTATCAAGAAGGCCTTTGGAAAGTTCTTTTTTGGAACAAGAAACAATAATCTCTTTTTTGGAACAAGGGACAATAAACTTATTACTGCTCCCTCTTAACGGTTTACCGCCTCGGCGTGGTTGGAAAGTGTTCCTGGGTGTCGGACTGCGTTGTACAGCGAGGAGATTCGTCTTCCCGGTAGGGTCTCCTGTTTCCATCAGGAAGCCTAGCTAAGAGTAAACCAATACCAGGATCCACCACTGTCTTGGTATCAAAGTCGCATGGTGGTAAATTTTTGTCTAATCCACAAAGTCTGCGACTACCCGTGGTGGTGAAGACCTAGGGCAGACTTTGGCTAGGCTGACCTCGGGATTCCAGGGAACCACAATGGCTTAACCATCAAATCTCCGAAACATGGTGATTACGCTGGGGCCAGCACAATCAGTGAGTACGGGCTGTTCAAGTATCAAGTATCAAGTATTACGACTCTGTAATCCTTCCATGCGTAGTATCCGTTCTAATGTAACGATTAGGTTGTTCTGATTGGCGACTAGGCAAGTCGTTGGTACTGGTGGCCATCTGTTTCGTCTTCTCAGCGCACCCATGCTCGCTGTCGTCGGCTTCCAGTTAGTTTTCGGTCTGGGCCAGTACTGGCGAAGCCAAGCTCCTCGACGGTATCACTATTTCCAATGCCACTTATAACTTCATAACATCCATCAACCTTCCTAATCGTTTTTTTTCATTACTCACTGGTGGAAACACAAAAAAATTACTTCGGTTGCTGTTCACTATCTGATCGCTTCTCTTTTAATTCATAATGTGTTTTGACTGGAATAAATTAAAAGTTATGGAATATACATCGACAACGTTTAATGTTAAGGATATACTCTCATATTTATTATAGTGAGAATGTAAACATTGAAGACGTCTGAGTAAAAAAGTAGTTGAATGATTCACAGCGGTATCGAACGTGACAAACAGGCTTGTGGTTTTGCTCCTACCTCGTTTTCTATGTTCAGCACACATGTGATTAGATAGAAAGAGTGATGAGCGGCTTTTCGCTTGACTTCTGTAAATTTTACCACCATTTCTTAAGAATCGTTTTGTATTACACCTTCGGGTAATCGTTGCGTTCACCACGCACTATTTTTCCAAGTCAACAGTCCAATTTCCCACTATCAATTAGGATTTTATCAGTACACCGTCAGCTCTGTTGTTGTTTTGCGGTCATTATATGCCCGCACTTAGAGCGCCACACCATCATCGGTAATACAACTTGTTTTTCCTTCCTGGATGGGCTTGTAATTTCACCACGTAATTTGATGAATTTTTAACTCTTCATTATGTGGTGAGAGGCAATTGCAAATGATGACACACTTAACCATGTCTTGAGACTTAAATCTGCCACTTTATTTTAGTAAGAACATATTTTCGAACGCTATTTTTCATTTCGGTTCATCTGTTGGCGGTTGCATGAACCACTGAACAAAGTCAGTATCGGTTCCCGAGTTTGGTACTTCTTGCGAATTCTCCTTAAAGACCCAAAGGTTTATACTAGTAACAGGAAATCTGCTTGAACTTGCTGGTTGTAATTTTCGCTAATCATTTTAAGGTAAACGACGGGATTAGCTGGAACAAGGTGGAGCCTCTGTCTGGAGTCAGATCCATTTCTGAACATCCTTTGTAATTTATGAGTCTTTATTTCCTATGCTTCCTTCCAGTTTTCTCTTCACACCGATTTTAAACGATTGTTTTAATGGCTGAACGGATTTCTCTCATTTAGATCCTTCCGTCGTTTACTTTTCCAGAAAGAGGGATTCGGTTTGGGTTCTATATCCTAATATCTCTTTGAAAATCGTTCATGATTCTGATCCAAATTCTGTTCAATTTATTTGAAAGTTGTGAAATACGTAGTGTTAAGTGTCCATTGATGCGTCGTAGGTTTTTTAAATTCGTTTTTGTTTCGACCTTCACATCAAGACAATAAGTCACTGATTCCGTCTCGTCTCCTATTGTAAATTACACGAATGTGCTCGCCCATCTGTTGTTAGCAAGACCGTGTTTGAAATCGACGAAAAAACAAGTAGGGCAGATGAGATGACGAGAAGAGTAGGACGAATCGGAGAAAGAGTAGAAGAAATTGGAAATGTTAAAATCGAATTTGAGAAGAAGAACACCACATTCTCTTTAATCGGGGCTTGCAACCGTGCTTAGCCATTCCTTTTTTGAGACTGACTCACGCGTGTATCACTACATCAAAACACTTCTTCGGCATGAACTTTGTTAGCTGTGCATGAATACTTTTCCTAAAGTGATCAGATTTTTTCATATTCCGCTTCCACGAAAATTCTAAATGAAAATTGTAATCCTCGGCGATTCTCTGAGACGAGCAGAACCCTCTGCGCTACAGTTCCCTGTGATAAGGACAAATGGAGAGTTGACTGGCACGTGCTCGAATCTCTCGATGATCAACGGGAATAACTGTTCTAAGTGGCACAAGTGATAAGTAAAAATTGCCAAATAGTAGACAAATTCGTTGCTATCCACGATCTATAAATATTTATTAACTCACTGTTAACCTCCTGAGCAATTTGTTGACGTCGACGGTGTTTCCTACAGCATGTTATAAAATGCATGTTGAGCAATACAGCACAGTGTGTGCATTCAGCTATTAACTTTTAAAAATCGTTTTACTTCTTGTTCGCCTTGCTAAGACGGCGGTCGCCATTGAATTATCAGCTTGAAGATGGACAGGGAAGAGGCGAAATTATTGATGAGCCAGAGCCACACAGAGCAACATGCTTAGAGGAGGCCTACTTTCACTTTACAACCGTCGTCACGGAGTGGACAAACGAAGTCAGGTTTCGTAGAAATCGAGCAAGAAAAATCTCGAAAAGCGTGGGTTGATCAATTCTTTGCGAATCAGCTATTAGCTAGATATCATTACGAATCGTAGAGGTGATTCCTTACATATTTAACTTACACAATGGTTTGTGGTAGTCTACCGATTTATTAACTTATTCTTTTTTATCCTCTGATGAATGTTGAATAGCAGTTTGCAGCCCCTTGGAGAGCTCCACTTGCCCCAGGTGCTGCTTTAAACCAAAGGTCATCTGTGTATTCCCAGGCTCTTCCAAGCACTGTGCTCCAGACCTCCCTTATGGTCGATTAATACTTTGAGAACCCCATGAGTTCAAATCACACATGGACCATCTTCGTCGTCTTCTAAGTATACACTTCTTTACCTATGCAGTGCTCGGTTAATATGGTGCAGAAATCGAGACCGATAGAATTCAACAAGTCACAATGTGCGCTATCACTAAAACTGAATGGTAAAAGCAAAAGATCGCTCTTCTGACTGAAATCTCGCAGTGATCGTTGAATTAATAGAAACAAATCAACATTTAGTCTCCTTAAAGTTTAGAGAGCATTGATCATTGATGGACTCATCATGTCCCATTTGATAAGCTAGCCAATCTTGTAGGGTTAATCCTTTTTCGGAAATCCTGTCATCACCTCTTGATGATTGTTTTTATAAGAACAACTCTCGCAATAATATCAACTGCACACTGAAAGTTTTCGACCGTTCTATCCTGATGTGTTGTCATCGCGACAATGTCAATTTCATAATGTCACGTTGGTCTATTCAATTTAGGTTCTAACTGAGACTTTCAGAGTGCAGCAAATTCATAGGCGAATGTAAGAGGATGTGCGATGCCGTTAGGCATTCTTCTCTTTCCACTGATATCGATGTTTCAACCGTCTAGTGGTAAGCATGTTACGGTCTTCATACTTTGCCCGTTTTGCAAATCAATCATCTGATTTGTATATTTTTGCTAGAGTAAGATAGGGCATTCTATGATTACAATTCAAACTGAAAATGCGATCTTTGATGAACACTAAAAAATATCTGTGACTAGTGAGAAACTAGTCTGCCGCGTATAAATTACATCATAATAACGATCTTTAGCTACTTGTCGTCTTGAGGATTGTTCTCAATGGTTTTTGAGGGTGAAGCATTTCGACACATTAACTGCCAGCAGCAACGAACCTTATTGTCAGGTGGATTTTATACATTAATTAAAAGCTTGCGATCCTTACTAGTGCACATATCGGGAAACTGCGGTTTTACTCCAGCTCCTTCATTCATTATTTTGTTTTTGCAGCTTTCTCAGTTTTTCTTTTAGAACGTGACTACAGTAATTTTTAATGTTTGCGTGATACAGTAGTTGACGAAAATCATTCATTAACTGCTGTTTCAACGATTGTCAGCCCTCGGTCAACATGGGAGAGCTTGCACGATTACACGACAATTCTAGAAGTAGTCGGCTTTCCAGGCTCTTTCTACCTATCTGCACTGCCTCAACGACACAACACTGGCATGTCGTGGAAATCTACAGTTCTACACGAATCTCTTTGCGATGCGCAAGCAGTTTCGAGAGTTCAATTGTGCCTTCTACAAGCCACGGCTAGCCGCCAATAGGTGAATGTCGGTTCCAGTGGACCTTTTTTATTTGATGGGTAACATGGACCAGTTCCTTATCTTCCACCCTGTTGCTTCTATAATGTGCGTTTCCCTAGCTGTTCTTTTATAAAATGCATGGTTGGCTACAATACCATTTTCAAAATAATACAATGAAAAGAAAGAAACCTCCTAAAAAGACTAATGGGAATTTCCTACATTGTTCATTACGGCGTAACTAATAGCCGAATAGTACTTTTTTCCTTTGCAGATGCAACTTTTTGCCGAAGTCACCACTTTCACGAATGAGAATGTGCTCGTTATTCGGCGATCCTCATTTGCAGAGATTCGATGGCACCATGCAGTCGTGCACGGAGGAAGGAGCTCGTCCACTCGTAGATAATCGGTGAGACGCTTAAGAAAATCTTCCGGTTCTTCTAACCGCACAGCAGTATTTAAGGCATTTTCTGATTCAAGTGACCAACGCGAACATCCGTAACGAGCCACACACGACGGCAGTTAGCAAGGTGAATTAGCCAGCGGAAACCTATCCGCTTCAAAAGCTGATTTTTAGTAGTTTATAAAACACCCATAAATCAAATAATTGTGGTGTTTTTTTTGTGATGTACAAAGAAATGTTATCAACAAGAGGTGGTGTCGCAAATCTTAAGCTTCAAATATCTGATATCCAGTGAAGGCGATATGTTTCCCAAGAGAATGTCCATCTTAACCGATTTGACGGCCATGGTGCAAAAGCAAAAGTAATGTATAGGTTTCTCCAGTTGTAGGTATCTCCTATATTTTTTATCTTAAACACCTCGTCGGTTCACACGTACATCCTTTGCAGTACATCTTAAAGGTATTCTCAGTCGATGTCAAACACATCGTCTTGTGCTCCCACAAATGTGGCCCAGGCGATCCATTTAGTGCACGCGCAAAAGATCTTCTATGTTATTTCGCAAATTAGCAGGAAGAGGTAAGAAATAGCAAAAGAAAGAAGGTGACGTAAATTTTAAGAACGAGCCATTCGGTAGGACAAATCTAAAAATGTCGTGAAATGTGGTTATTTTCCTAATCAATATAGTATTCCATCCCTTTAACATGCACGAAGGCTTCGATTATTCTTAAATATTACATTGGACACCCCGTTACTTTATTTTTTCTTAACCAGCGTGAACTCACATGCAACAAAAAGACTTTGCATTAGAAAACACTGGTTGAGTGAAAACAAACAATGAGTGTGTAGCTCTGAACAAATGCAGTGAAGGTAGGAGGAAGTTTCCGATTATACATAGTCCTACAAGATTCGATTGCCAGATCTCTGATTGTGGTGTCGTTCGTTTGATCTTATTTGTTCATGTCATGTGGGCTAGCTGGTTAAAACTTCTTAGAATCGGAAGTGTAAAAAATATATTATGAGATGAGATGAGGTCAAGAAGATCCGGTATCTAAGAACTCTCGTCAACAACAAATAATAGTGGTCGTACTGTTTCTTGTCTCATTGAAACCAACTACAAAGCAATATCTCCTACAGCTCATCGTCTTTGCATAACCATAGTGCGTTCGCGATCAAACGGCAACCCTTGGAAGTCTCATAAACTGAACAGTTAGTAAAATTTTTTTGTCGAAACGTGAGGCATATAGACGGCTTTTCTTTTCTCCAAATTTTCCGCTTTGTTTTCTTTAAAGAAACCTCAGAAACAGCTTGAATCAAATGTGACTGTCTAGTGAATCTCTAAGAGGCACTTTAAGCAATAGTTAATATTCTATAGTAACACGAATAACAACCGATGAGTTTAGTACAACTTCTTTCATTGTGCCGAAATGTTACTCTATTGCCTCTATCCGTGCCAAGCAGAACCAGGCGAGGATTGAGGTCACCTTTAACACCAAGTTTCAATTGAAGTAGTGATTCATTAAGACGAGCTGTGAGTAAAATCAAATCATCGTTAATTGGTATTAGGGATATTTTTATTGTAAGGACGTCATATTTTAAAATTTACTATCTAGCATAGGATAGTGGTAAGGAAGGGCATAGTAATGAAGTTTGAGGGAGCTTATGTAGATAGTCAAACACACTATCTTTTTTGGGATAACACTATTTCTTTTAAATTCTTATTTGCAAAAGTTGTGATAGAACCTTTAGTATATCCCCATCGAACCATAATGATGGCGAGATGTCGGGAGATGGCGGATGCATGTTTCCCATTGATGGGCATAACTAAAAACGAGTCCATTCTTATCGACCGATTCATTTTTAAAATATCAAATCGATTCTTTTAAATTGCAGAAATGCGGTCAAAACTTGAAATTTCACATGTTTCAGGTTACGGTACTCATTCGTAGTCACAATTGCACCCGTTCGCTGCACTACGAGGCATCGTCGGACGAGGAAACGTTGCCGATTTCGTTCATCGACGGTGTCACGCACTATAACGTCGACGACCGTCGCACCACCGTTGAAGTGAGCTCCTTTAGTGAGACCAGAAAAGGAATCGCGATCAACTTATCTAGGATGATGACGAAAATATAGCTTAAGCATAAATGAAGTGGCTCGTGAATCTGTCTCATTCTAAAGAGAAAAATTGCGAGACACTGTTAACTCAAGAGTTTAGTTTAGGTTGATGAGCAATAACATCTAAAGCAGTTTAGCTCTCTAATAGGTGAAAAATATAACTTCTATGATCAGATTCGTGCAAATGGAGACTACGTCGAGATTGCCATGCATCATATTCACTCCAGTGTACACATCAGAAGACGAGGACCGTACTTGAGCGTTTCGGTTGTGGTCCCAGAAAACTTGCAGGTGCATATAATTCAAATTTAACGTGGGGTTTGCATAGAAGACGTGAGAATCATGTTAATAATAATGAAGAGACATCATCGATTTTTTTTCCTGCCTACTAATTTTTAATGGCCGGGGATTGCGTGAAAAATAACCACAATGATGCTGGGATATTATCTGAAATCTCCGAACCGCTGGTGTCTGCGATAAGGACCAAACACTGTAGCGCCCTTTCCGGGGGCTAACGCTTTCACCACCACGCCATGTGGGTACTACATTTCGCCTGTCTCTCAGCCGCGTTTTTGACCTATAGGCAGGCGCTAACAGCAATCATCCGTCAACGGAATTAATCTGGCGAGTATAAATCGGCATGAACCCAGTTAAACTGAAGCTATGGTATAAATCACAATGTCGTTAATTTTTATTTACTGCCAACTAATTTTTAATGCCAGGGTATTACGTGAAATATAACCACAATGCGCCGTTTTCTTGTTCAGCAATCGCAAGGTTGTTATACAGCGTACATTTACTTCCATAGAAAAACACAATACAATACAACAGTAGCTGACGTTTCGGCAGTATCGCCTTCTTCAGAGCTTGGGAGGGTGTACTGATATACAATTTACCAGGTCAAGGGCTTCAAAAACATTCACAAAGAGACGAAAAACTGTTGATCATGTAATTACCACAGAGTCAGTAGCCTGTCTACAGGTCAATAACGCGGCAGAGAAGCAGGCGTAACGAAGGACTCGCATGGTGTGGTCGTGATCACGTTAGCCCCTGGAAAGGGTAATAGTGTGTTCGGTCTACACCGCAGACACTAGCAGTCCGGAGTTTTGCAAATATCTCAGCATCATTGTGGTTATAAGAAGAAGACATTATAGTGACGTTTAGAGTAAATTATATTTTTCAACTTGAAATTAGAATAATGAAAATTGTTAACTGAAAAACTGTTGTGTGTCTCGAAGAGTCCAGCTTGAGTGTGTTCTCAATTCCTACTTGAATACTTGCACCGTCCGCCTTACTGGTTGTGCCAAACTCTTCGTTATTTGGAGTTTCGCGAACTTAGCCATTGTGTTTCTCTGTAGCCCCGAGGTCGGCCTGGCCAAAGTCTGCCCCAGGTCGTTACCACTACAAGCAGTCGCCACCCTTGTCGACCAGAGGAACATTTGCCACCATGCGGCTAGCTTGATACCAGGACGTTGGTGGGTCCTGGTATTGATTTAATCTTACCTAAACTTCCTGATGGAAACGCCGGACCCATTCTCATATTGGGAGACCCTGACCCTACCGGGGGAATGAATGCCCCCGCTATGCTTCGCAGTCCGATATCCAGGAACACCCTCCAGCCACGACAAGACGGTAACCCTTAGGAGGTTTTTCGATTCACCTGCTGATAACTAAAGAATATTTGATTACAAGCCGTAGCAAAACGCTTGGCACAACTTCATTGTGCCATTTCGAAAATGGTTCCTGATTTTTCTTTCCCTTGGTAAAGCTCTTAATTTTTACGAGCAAAGTTTTTAGTTTAGCCTCTTCTTCATGCCCTATTATTATTGAACAAACGAATTGTAAGAATTAAATGTATTGGAGGTAACTAACCTCAGATATGCACTTTTTTTTTTTGAAATAACCTCGGTTAATACGAAGAACGTTCCGCTTTGGTTTTAAATATAACTGATTGTGAATTTTAAAAAAGGAACGGATAAGGAATAAAGGATGAAGCTCTTGGCATCGACCATTTCCTGAGAAACACGCAACGCATTGAACTCCATTCGTAGCTGATGACTAAACGCATATATTGCTTACACAATGACCTGGGATGGGCTATCGATACATTGAGTGTTGCTACTCTCTCAAACAAGTCTGGTAACAGTTTGTCCACTCAATAGTGATGTAAGGGTCGTTGAGCCTGCGAAGTTGGACAGATTAAGAAGGGTGTATTGCTTCCTATGGCCACCTCTGGCCACTTCGATGAAACGAAAGCAAAGTTAGGATTTCGAATATATCAAGATATGTCTGTATCAAGTGGTTGAATTTATTTTTGCATTTCCTTTGCGACAAAACCAGTTAGCAAATCGCACAAAAAAGCTGTGATCATATCTGTGAAGAGATAGAGCAACTCCGGTATTCTGATAACAGAGATGTAAGCGATCTCCTCATGAACCTCACGATTTACTGTTCTTACTTCTGATGGGGCGATAAGGGGCGCGTGTGGCGCACTGGTCGGAGGCGCTCTGCAAAATATGGGTTGATCGACCCATGCGCCCATGGCTCACGAAGCTTTCCATTCCTCCGGGGTTGGCAAATTGGTACCAGACTTGTCTAGGATGATAGCAGCACTGGCTCGATGCATCGGTAGACTAATGAGAGTCATTGTAAAGGCCATATATGCATTCAATCACCTCCAGCGATGCTTAATGAAGTTGAATGCATGGCGTATCTCTCAGAGATTGATCAACGCGGCGCGCTTTACCTTTTTTTTTTACTTTTAATGCTGAGGAACTTTCGTTTTCAAAAGCGAACATCCAGAGAAGAGATGAGTTACGCTAGATAGTCTCACAAAGCGATCCTCATTTCCTTCGTCGTGTTCTGATCCGAAATTTTCGATTTCTTCATTGGAAGGGAAAAAGAAGTAGAACGTCAAATAATAGGTAATCCGACTGTGAGACCCACTCTAAAAGAAAAGGGTAGAAATACTCTGAGAAACTTGTTAAAGAATCCTTGTAGCTCGGAAAACTAATTTACCACAAATCTTTGTGCTATTGAGTACGCGTTTTGTTCCTACGAACACACTGTTCATTCAGCTTGCAAAAATCATTTCACAGTTTCAGCGTTCATCACCATCTTCCGAAAGTCTGTGCACTACTGGTTGTCGAAATCGATCGATTATTGCGATCGATAGAGCTCTGGCTGCTTCTAATCAATTCGCTAAGTGCTACTCTCGAAAATTACATGTCCCTATCAAATTAGCGATTGGTGAGCGAGCAAGTCAACACAATAAACAGATCATTGCACATTGATCAACATTCAGATCGCTGCCGATCTGTTCAAGTTACCGATCAATATTTTGATGCGTGCGTCTTTGATCTAATGCTCACAGGTAGTGACAATGCATTACACTATGTAGGCTTTTTGTTCATTTCATTTTCCGGAAATAAGGAAATTACCAGATTGCTATTACCGTCGTAAATAATGATACTCCTCCCAACGGTTTACCGCTTCGTTGTGGCTGGGAGTTGTTCTTGAGTGTTGAATGGCGATATACAGCGGAGGAGGATTCATCTTCCTGGGAGGGTTTTCCAAGCTGAGAAGGAATCCGGCGTTTCCATCAGAAAGCCCAGCTAAGAGTAAACCACTACCATGATCCACCACAGTTCTTGTACCAAACTAGTCGCATGGTGGCAAGTCTCCCTCTGATTCACAAGGGCGGAGGCCGCCTGTGGTGGACGACCTGGGTAGACTTCGCCCAGGTTGACCTGGGGGCTCTAGGGAAACACAATGGCTGAACCAAATACTCCGAAAAATAGAAAATACGCTGGGGCTGGCACAACTAATGAAGTCGGGCTATCCAGGTATCCAAGTAAGTAAGCGATAATGATAGCATAGCACTTTAAAAGAACAAATGGCTGAATATTCTGCACATAAAAAAGGGTGAAGCTCTCGGCGTTGATCAATCTCTGGCGAATGCGCCATGCATTCGATTTTATTAAGTATCGTTGGAGGTGATTGAATGCATATCTGGCCTTTACAAAAACTCACGGTGGCCTACCGATGCATCGAGCCAGCGTTGATAACCTCCCAGACAAGTCTGGTACCTATTTGCCGACTCCGAAGGGATGGAGGGCTTGGTGGGCCACGAGCGCGAGGATCAATTCCATGTGGCGGTGGCGCCTCCAACCACTGCGCGACACGCGCCCTAATAAGCATAATATAATAAATATTAAATAACATTTTGGTAACTCCCAGGGATAGTTTAACGAAGTGCTTGTCATTTATTTGTTTTCTCTAGTTTTTCTTTAGGTTTGACTGTTATAATTTCGTTTACTAAGTATTTTTGATTGAAATACTAAGAACTGACGTGCATTCTTGATCCAGGGGACGAATACTTGGTGTCGATGGCTCTGGATGCACAATCTGATGCTCGGTCGTTGATGCCCGGTTTGCTGATGGTACACGGACGTCACGACATCACCATCTACAAGCATTTGGAGAATACCACGTTCACGGATTGTCTAATCTTATCGGCCAGTTTCCGGTTGACTTCCTTATCCGTGCTGTTGTCCCTCGCCATATTGTTGCTGGCCAATAGCTAATTTAAAGGAGACTTCACAGCTCAGTTTCGTTACGACCACGGAAAAACCCATCGATCTTTGAAAAGACGACTAACTGGACATGCTTTCCGCCGTTGCCAAATCGGAATGTTGGACATCTGGAGCCGCGCTCTCATAAATTTGAGTATAATGTCAAATGGCTTCTCCGAATCAGCCTATCGATCATGTTTTTCTATATATTCAGCAAGATTATAGAATGTAAGTAAATCAATTTGTCCCATGGACCTTTGCTGGAACTGTAAATTTTTACCGGCTTAATTAATCATTTGTTGTAATTCACTACAGATCGATAATGATTCCTTACAGGAAAAGGAAACGGTAATTATTGTCTTCTGCCTCACCTGTCGTGTTCCCAATCTCATTGAGCTATTGGTCAGCAATTTGATCTTTTGTGAAATTATGTGTTCCCATTATTAACTATGTGTGTTGTATGATATTTACAATTCTGCCACGCTGTTGTCTAATACACTACCTCACTTCTTCTGCAAGTATTTTGACGGTTACAGATCTCTTCATTGATGTAGAACGGGTTCTTTCTCCTTAGTTGTGCTATGCTATACGACTTTTATTTCGTTATATTATAAAATCTTTAAGACTCATACGTAAGCAGATACCGTGTAAGTCCAGCGAAACGTTCGATTACTTTTCACAGAAGCATTAGCATTCTTTCAAGACGTGACAGAAATTCATAATAATATATGCATAAGCGTAGTGGGTATTGATGCAGTTTATCAGGAAGTGAGGTGCAGGTTCGACCTCCTATCCAACGCTCTCCACCAAACCACGTGTGATCAGTTTAGCTCAGATAAAGATTGTAAGGAGGTTGTAAGGAGTATCGACTCGACGAGCACTTTGCGACGTTTATGAGGAAGAAGCTTGGATCCTCACAGTAGATGTGACGACAGGTCATGTAAAATAATTAACAGGTAAATACATAGCATATTCATATATATTCACTTAATTCTGTTGATTTTTTGACAGCTACTAAGCATCTTTTACTTGACCCGACATCACATGTCATTTTATGTAGATAATTCCTGCAGTTCTTTCATTCGATTCTTTTCCATGCATCCATCATCCACGAGGGTTCCCAACTTTTTTTTACGCGTAAGTTCGGCTGCTGCTTGAAGATCTTCGTCATCACCATGAATGTAGTTGAATAAAGGTCGAGTCGATTACCCCTGCATTTTTGGAATAATCATGCTAGGGTGCTTGCACGCACGTGAGTTGGAGGGAGTGAGCCGGTCCCGAAAAGTGTGGTACTGATTTTCTGCCCACGTAACAATTGGAAGGCTTGGTGAACCTGTGGTGTCGAACGGCTCATGACCAGGTTCATCCCTCCTCAAATGAACGGCATCCGTGCTGGTGCCCCACTTGTCTCCCTTTATTGAATTAGTGGAAATATTGTAGCATATCACAAATTAATTAATAGTGACTTATAAGCACGTTCGATCCGAGTATAATTGGAACATTCCAAGAGGTTTCTCTGTAAGAGTTGGTAAAGTCACGGAAACGCGAAGGAGACAAATGGAGAGGTGGCATGTGGAGATAATAAACTTCATCGATGGTCTACTACGAGTTCTGATCGGTAGCAATACCCGTCCCAGTGCAATTATAGTCAACTACGTGGTGAAAGCAACCGTCACTGTGTCTCGCTGATTCTCTCCCCACGTCACCATCACCGAAGCAGCCTTATGCTTCTGGTGTCTTTTACGATCAACATGAATAGTGTGCTCCTTAGGTATTTATTTAGTATGGTCTGATTAAATGAACAAAAATTGTCGTGGTTGGCTTGAAATGGAGGAAAAACTGCAGACTGTTCCGAGTTCCACGCTTATTGCGAGCGTTAAGCTGCAGAATTTCTTCGAACAACTGGAAAAGTAGCGAGTTTCCAAATTACTACATTTGATGAAACGCAAAGTGCATTAGTTTTATAAACGTACTTTCATCCAGCTTCGGTAAGAATAACCGATGTTTCCTTTTTATTGGTAAACTAGCACGATTTTGATACCGAATTTTTATGGCGGCTAACGTTTCGGAGTCCTCGCTCTCTTTAGAGCTGCAATGACTGGAATCGATTGTCCACAGGGAAGTGATTTTTGCAACGGTAAAGATTTTCCAGCTATCTCGTGTTAGGTCATAAATGCAAGAAACATAGAGTGTTTTGCAGAACTTTTTCAATAAGGATTATTAACCCTTTCGTGACGAAGTTCGTCTTTCAACAAGAGACGATAATGTTAACTTTTTGCCTACAAAATCCGGAACCTTAGTTGGGCTTCAAACTTAGGATTACCCCTCTTGGGACATTGCTATTCACCACACTAACCGAAGTCGTTATTTTGCGTTGCTCTCAGCGATGTTTTCATTCTATCGGTGCTATCAGCACTCAGAAAGAGATGGTAATTTTTTCGTTGCTAGAGTAGTGATGTGGCTGAAGACACTACAGGTTTATTGGAAACAATTTGTGATAGCATGTTAGAACCATATTTCGTAAAGATTTAAAATTTCAAAATTTCCCATGCCAGCGCAACCTCTATCGCAACGAAATCTAGTGGTATACCACGATAAGCGAACGTCATCGTGTCCAGATGCACGAAATTTAGCCTCTTCAGTTGGATTAATGCTCGAAGTATTAACGAAAAAGTGCACAAATTACCTTTTCTGAATTTTGGAAAGCCAGAACATCACCATGGCGAAATAAGAGAATTTGCATATGCTAGATAGCAATATGTACATCTTAGAAGCTTTTAATGCAGTCCATGAAATAATTCGATGGAGTATTAGAAAAAAATGCGTTGAGATATGTTGAATTCAAGTTAAAAGTGACCTTTAGTTCCGCACTCTATGATCCCTTACAAGGAACTCACCTATGCTTTCATTTAATTTTAGCTTCTAAAATCACCTGTTCAAGTAGTCATTTGGTCCATTGGTTATTTGGTCTATCAGTTATCAGTAAGATCCCTGGAGGTCTTCTAAAAATCTCCACATCTTATTACGAAAGGCATAGGCAAGTAAGTACGTGTAGTGTATTTTGAATATGATACATCGGCTCGGCGGATGCCAGAACTTCCTGAATACGATTCGTTTTCTCGGATCTGTAGTCAACGATGCTTCTCGAAAAATGTGTGGGTTGGGTTGCGGCCCGTTTGAGGATTTTTCGTCCTCATGATCATCGCTGAATGCCAGTGGAGTAGTTTGTCGCTGGAATCTCTGGATAACCGTTATAGTTCGCGACCACGTGGAATGGAACGAGTGAGTTGATCCCCAGTAGGTTTGGAACCAATGCGCTAACATCGGAGGTGCGAGTTGGTGGCAGGCAGCAGTAGAGGTAGAAAGGTAGAACGAACACCATGGGCTTTATGAAAAGCACCATTACCAATGCAGTAATTGCCCGTGGATAAGAGATAATGTCAATAAAGAGTGCTATTCTGCGTCCAAACTTCTCACGAAGCTTCTAATTTTCCAGATTATTAGGCCAACACGAGGTCGTTGCGTCTTCTCTAGAGCCAAATTGATTCGAGTCGGTTGCTCACAGCCTCACAGCCGGTCCATCGATGTGGTTCCTTGTTGGCGCACAGAATGGAATCTGATGAGTGAATTACCACATGATTAGAGAAACCGTCCTAGGCGATCACCTTTTTTGCAGAACGATTGTCGATCCACTATCATCCAGTACGATCTGCTGGTTTGGGTCCATGGTAGCAATGTATCCTGCAGAAGTCAGATGTTACATTAGCTGGCATATGACGGAAAATTTTTGAAGACCGATTTTCATTAAACATCGACGTGAACAAATGATATTTTGACTCCGGGGTGTGTCTTGCTCGCGTGAGCTACGTGTGGGCCAGTCCCGCACATAACATCACGATGAGTGGTGTTTCTGTTCAATGAGGCGTCTATTTGAAAGTTTGATCTTCATTAATACTTTAACCGTCTTTTCCACCGAATAATAAAAAGTATTCTAACATAAAGTACGTCCAGGTTCTGAGGAAGGCGAAGTCACCGAAACGTCAGCCATCGTTCAATAACATCAAAAACAACGACAACGACAACGAAGATCTGTACCAACCTCGCGTCAGCTTAAGAAGATCAGTTTATAAGATCACATAAATAAATATATCAACTATCTATGCCGTGGTTCATAGAAAGTCGGTCTTTCGAGTTATTTCTTGGATGATTAAGCTAAAATGAAGCTAGGAAAAGATCGCTCTGATCAGCACTGATTAGACCAAATTTTTCCAAGACCTCGCTGGACCAAAGGATCCCTTAAAAAAACCGCGCCGCCTATGTACCAGCTTGTTCAGAAATTAGTGTGTGATTGGCGTTTTTATTCTTTTTGTATATATTTTGCCAACATTTTCCCATACCACCATCTTTCCAGAGCTAATTTCACAAGCTTTCATAATTTCTGCTCGAATTACAATGCAAATTGCATAACATAGACTGCAATTTTTCCAACTCTTAAATGCTAACGTTCCGGATATGAGAGCAACATATCTTCCAGGAAATCTACTTTTACAAAATCTGATTCGGGCGTGTGCGGCCGTGTTGCACGAATTGCCAGCTCGTCGCGCAACCCGCCTTGCAATGGTTGAGCGAGCTGCGATACGAAATTCTCCCTCATCTACTGTACTTGTCGGTCCTCTGGTTCACCGAATGCCACTTTTTCAAGCACCTCGACCGTTTGTTGTGAGAGAAGTGCTTTGATGACCGAGCACTTCGGAAATTAATGCACGATTTCCAATTGCATCTTTAAAGCGGTATATCTAAGGCCAGAATAAGCTTTATTAACTGAAATCAGAACATTAACCATGTATTCGATTGTTTAAACTGAATTTTTGAAGGCAATAGAGTTGATGTAGGCAGTTAGGCCGTCGGCTTGGTTTCTGAACCATTTTCATGCAGGAGACTACAGAGTTTTGTAGCTCAGCTCGCTCAACCCCTTCGGTAGAGCGACATGTGACTGCGCATTATCGTAGAGAAGAATTGATGCCATTCTGTTCATCAATGAGGACCTCATCCGTTCAAGTTTCTGGTGCATTTCATCAATATATTGGACTTATTTCCATTGCACTTTGAGGTTTTTAGCTCAATGAAATTAATACGTTAAATTAAACCTGCAAGAACACGTCGTCTGCAAAACAACTGAATTCCATTGGCTATGGATCGGTACACTCTTTAAAGATTTTCTTTCTTTCTCATTTTCATTCGTTAACCACTAACAGTGCGTTCAGGAGAGTGTGGCGAAAATGGAATTCTCTACTGAACGAAGCAGTGCTGAAAGGTTGGTATAGAAGGCCGCTGACCACTGTGAATATACGTTTCAGCGGACGAATACTAACGACCTAGACTCACTTCTATTCTTTCGAATGCTTTTCCCTAATGCGTCGTTTTCTTTCTCAGCAATCGCGAAGTTGTTAAGCAGCGCACGTTTACTTCCATATAATAACACACATACGGCACAATCGTAGCTGCCGTTTCGGCAGAATCGCCTTCTTCAGAGCCTGGAAGGGTACACTAATACTCAACACAGCAGGTCAAACGCTTCAACAGCACAAACAGAAGGATGAGAATCTAAATAGTAGTCACATGGTGAAAGAGCCGCTGATCAGATTCGCATGTGGTTGAGGACTGCAACTCCCCAAATCAACGATCGATACGAAGGTAAGGGGCTAGATCACGTGTGATATCGGGGCATTCCTCCCTGCTGTTCATTTTAGGGTTTTTGGCATTTATACAAAAAGCCTCAAGAAGTTTGCGCGCAGGTGTTTTGGCATCCTGTGCGCTGATAGTGACTTTTATATCAAAATCGTCTCCGCTATGCTTTTGTATCCTATGCGTCCCTAGTGGCGTGCTTTATCTTGCTTCTCGTTTGCCATCTAGGTGTTCTTTTATGCGGATAAATAAAGGTCTCTGCCCGTTTCGCCAATATATTCGTCTCCGCAAGTACTACAAGAAATCAGGTATATCGTACCTGAATTCATGCAGTCACCGTCCCTGCCGTAAGGGCAAATTACGCAGTTTGGTGTTTCACATAAACGGTCATACAGGTGGTTACAAACTAAATGACGACGGAGAGCATCGGGTGGTATTTCTACTATCGCAACCGATTCTTCTAGACCTGCACTTTTCAAGCACCGTCCTATAGCTATACTTACTTCATCGCTAATAAGGAGCAGCTTAAACGAGATTTTTTTTCGACCAAGTGTTTAGTCTTGGAGCGTCGCTCTCCTTTTAAACATACCTCGTCGGGTTACCATTTCGTAGCCATTGGAGATGGCTATTTGCGGAACCAAGTCGCGCGATTCTTCTTTAGTTCCCTGGTTGTGCACACAAAGGTGGCTGTTCGAAACACGTTTATCACAATCGCCCTCTTTGTGTGTGAAGGGTGGGAAGAAAAGGAATGAACCAGGTTGTTTTTGTTACTTGGTTTTCGGTAGCACTTTGTCATAGAACCGTAACTTGATAAGTTAATTTGAAGGTTTAGAAACGGGTGCCAGTCTTCTTTCGGTTTCTCCCGGGTGAACTTGATGTACTCCCACTGTTCGTTCAATAACTCAAAGTATTTGTCCGTCTCCTCTTGAGTAGAGAAAATGACAAAACAGCCATCTATGTATCTGCAGTACATTAGCGGCCGGAGATCGATAACGGGGGCTTCTGTTCTAGACATGAACGCAATGGCAAGACTTGGCGCCAGCCGCTGTCCCATTGCCAACCCCCTTATTTACGTTAAATATTTCCCAGACCATCTGAAAATCGAGCAGTTTAGGCACTCTTTTAAGAGAGCCATAAGCTGCTGGATGAGCAAACCATGCGTTTTTATTCTTCCTTCATATTCAATAAGAAGTTCGTGGATGGCTTGCATTGCGGAGCCATTCGATACATTGGTGTAGAGCGCAGAAACACCGAAAGACTCCACCGCGTGCACGTTAATAGGAGACACGTCAGTAGACGTTCTAGGAACATTTGGGTGCTCGTGAGGTGAGCTGGGATGTGGTTAAGCAGCTGGGTGAGTATCAAGCTTAGAAACCATGCTATTCTATCCGTTGGTCTGTCTACGCAGCTGATAATGGGTCTTGCCTTGAAGGATGTTGCGTTGGTTGACGTTAGATCATCAGTTGATACTAACTTATATGTTTTAATAAGTATAAGAAGAGACACGTTGGTGCATCTATTTTATAGTGAGAAATAACAGATGGTTTTAAGCCTGCTGTCTTTGCCACTTCGACCTATTGGTTGTTAAGTTTTCGGTATTGCCTTTTGTATTCCTTTTCAGAGGATGGGCGATAGAGCGTAGCGTCACTAAGATGTTCCACTGTTATCTAAACATCCAGCTGGCGAGGAATAACTACAAATTCTCCTCCTCACTAACTGATAGTCTAGTGGTCTTTGAAATAACCAAATCCCTTATTTCTCGCAGACCACATTTTTGTGCGGTTGTGAGGTTAAAGACAAAATTTCTACCGCGTTAGTGATTTAGGATTTTGAGAACGTCGTCAGAAAACATGCAGAATTTCATATTAACTTCCACGTTAGGGCCTTGCTGTCTAAAAGACGCTGTAGGAAAAGGAGACGGTGGTAGTCTCGCCATTTCTTGACTTTCTTTCTTATTCAATATTTCCTGCTTGGTCTGACGGCGGAGTCGATCTTGAAGCTCATACAAATTGCATGCTATCCTACGCACAGTTGCCGAAACGTCAGCTACGATTGTGTTGTATGTGTGTTATTGTATAGAAGTAAACGTACGCTGTTTAACAACCTTGCGATTGCTGAGAAAGAAAAGGACACATTCAATATTCCAGTGTTGAGGTTAATAGATAGTCGATCTTGGGAGCTTTTCCTTAAATTAGCAGCAGGCCTGGATCACTCTGTTGAGATGATGTTGACGTTTCTCGAAGATACCTTTCTATTATCGTGAGCCTCCTTTCCTCTCAGGCTGGAATTTATTCAAAGTTTTTCGAAAAAAGCAGGTTAATCCACAGCTTATCGGTTTCTCTGAACCTAAGTAGGATGAGGCATCCATCTATGCACAGAAAGATGGTGCTTGAAGTTCTTTGCTGGTAAAAATGCTTGATTGTAAAATTACACTTCTTTGAGGCAGATTCCACAAAGACTTTCCATGTTTTTTCTTTGTGCTTAAGATTTACCTGAAATCATTTATATGACTGCGGTTTATTCTCTAATTGACCAATGTATTTTTTTTAGATTTGGTATCAAAGTTCCTTCCCTCAGCGACCTTTCCCCTTTAGTGTTCAAAATATGACTAGGAATATCCTTCATTTAACTTAGGGAACATAGATAACACTATCTTAACTCTTTTATTTACTGCCTTTTTCTTCTTAATGGCAGGGTATGTTGTGAAATATAACTCGTATGAAGTGCTGAGATATTTTCAAAACTCCGGACCACAGGTGTATGCAGTGGGGAACGAACACGCGCTGTTGTCCTTACCGGGGAGCAGCGCACTTCACCACTACACCATCCGGGTTTTGCAAATATCTCAGCACTTCATATAGATAACACTCTTCACAAAATAATAAATGTTGTGTAACATTTCTCAGTCGGATTCACACAGACTTTCTGTACGAGATGTGTGTCGCTTTCAAATGAAATTTCAGCATGCGCTATTTGCTCGATATCTGATGAACCTTTATGATAACTAAGCTTCTTGTACACTTGTCTGTGTTGCCTGTAGTAAATCTGGGCACGTACCGTGTTATGCTTTGGAACAGCTCTGCTTAAGGCACTAGCTGAGAAGTTTCATAAAACCTTCTATTGGGCCTCAACTCTAGTTTCCTCTACTAACATTGCGCACTTATGCCGATCATAGAAAGTACATAAGCACCAGCACCCTTAGTCATCTTTTAATTCGCTCACATAGTGCTCTTACATTCTCCACTTTCTTACTTTCCCATTTCACCCAACGAAATTCTAGCGTTGTGCTACCCATTAGTACAAGCAACCTCGACTTCAGTTGTACCTTATAGCCTTTCTTACTCCAATCACCGATGACTGAGTTATTGCTTATTGGTTGCTAGAGTTATTCGTTATACTACTTTTCCAGTCTACTGTATAAGATGTTCTCACTGCTAAAAAATTGGTTCACCTTCTCCCATGTCATCACTGGTTCCTCAGTATTCTTGGTTGAACTGTGTTCTCTATGGAACTTCATTCTCGTATTACATCAGCAAACTGTTGTTGATGATACTTCCTTGCCATCAATGAAACTTCTTGCTCATTGGCTTAGCTTTGCTCTTTTATTCCGTTGTCGTCTTTGAGCTTATATTGCCTGCACTTCTTGATATCGTCATATTACTATATTATTATTGTTATTGTTATGGACGGTTTGACTGCCTACGTTCGAGGTTTGCTCTCTGGCAATCACAAAAAGTCCCACGTGGAAAGTTTATACGAAGTTGAGCATTCTATCTCGAGGCAATAATTTCTATTTCAGTTTTCATAACCGCACACTCTCTATGACAACTACCATTCACACTATTAACTAGGTCTGAAGTAGTCGATTAGTACCAAAACTTCTAGTGAGTTAACTCGTTTGGGAAACGGTTTTCTTGGCAAACGCCGTACAAAACAACTGTGCTGTGGAACTTCACAGTTGACAGCAAAAGGTATGTTAAATAGTTCTACGTGCTAAAATAAACCACAAGAAAGAGAATTGTACGTGTTACTGTCTTCCCGTCTACTCGCGCAAGCGTTTTCAAGATGTTTTTCTGTTATCTCAGCATCTAACTGTTGAGGAATTACTACAAATTCTCCACGCTTATCAGTAAGATATAGTCGTGAGTTCGGGTACAATTTATCTGGTTTCATGTAAAGCGCGAAGCAACGAATACGCTAGCGCGTAGTCGAGCACCTAATCGTTAAATTTAAATTGAAACCAAGCATTCCATTAATTGCACAGGAAACACAGACATAACGGAGAGGATTTTGAAGTGGAAGAAAACTCTATCCTCTTTCCGAAATCCAGGACACTAGTGCGTAAAAGTCTTGAAGCGTTTTGGACTAATTCCAAAAACCCAAGAACGAACCGCAAGAAGGAGCGCCTTGTGATCACGCGTGAACTGCGCCGTTCCTCAGGCGGATTCTATGACCTGACCCAGACATATTCCTCACCCATGTAATTCTAAATGCGGCTGCTCTTTCCAATTAGCAGAAACAATTTTTTTATTATTTTAATTTTATTTTATTTGATCAGTCTTCGCGTCTGCAGTGCAGATCCCGGCACTTCTCACATCCAATTCGTTTCCCCGCATCCATCATCCACGAAGGTCTTCCAAGTTTTTACGTGTAGTTTCGGTTGCTGCTAAAGGATTTTCACTTCATCTTGAATGTCGTAGAATGCCAGCCGAGCAGTTCCCTTTGGAGTCCTAAGATAACTGCCCTAGCGCGTTCCCAAATCCCTTTCTAGGATCTGAAGAAGGCGAAACCGACGATTCGTCAGCTATCGTGTGCTAATAAATTCTGCAATACCAACCTCGTATTTGCTTATCGAAGAAAAACAGTGAGTTATCACTCAATGCCGAGGTCAATAGAACGTCTGTCTTGGGAATATCCAGAAACTGTGCTGTGACGTTAAATGGTTACACGACAAGTGTACCGCTTGCTTAGGGAATGCACAAATCGCGCAATACTTCTACAAGATTCATGAAAAACGCTGCTTTCTTACAGTTTTCTACAAAGACCGTCGAATTCGCTTAACACAATTCCAACCCTTCCCTTGAACTCAAATCAAACACACGAAGGGTCATGGTCTGTACAAAATGGATCAAAACGGATTGGGCGGACTTAGTTTTGCATTTTTCCTCTAAAAGAAAGTGCGAATCGGCGTGAGATTTGGCTATACGGTGCTCTTCGGCTACCCTCCTGTAGAGCACATGCGGTACGAAATCCGGAATCGCTGGATGATTCAAAGAAAAAACGGCAAACAGAGGACTCAGGGCGGAATTTCTCGGAACGCATTTTCAATATTGTTTGTATTCGTATGCTCGTGTTCGCATGTGCAGGTCTCCTCCTAAGCTATATTTAGAAATCTTTATCGTACTCGTCTGGAATGGACAACCGCGCTCAAAGAGCACACGCAAAGCGAATCACAAAAGGTATGGGGTACAAGAGGCACTTCAGTACCTCGCAGTACTTCACAGTAAGAATACGATTCATAAATAACAAAGAGTGACTGCTTTCTGAGCAAGAGAAATCGTAAGGCACTACAGAGGGTCAAATGAAGAGCAAAAATGTATCAGAATAAAGGAGACAACGACAGTTGCACAAACTAAAGACGACTCAGCGAAAATGAAAATTTGTAGAACTATACCGTCGCAAATAAGAGTCCGGGATGATGTGAAAGTAGGATTACATATAATAAATTATCTTAGCTATTTTCTATACATCGGAGATTTCGCCTGGTTCCGCTTCGAATACCGGGTTTTCAAGCAATATAGTTTTGTCTTTGTCCACTTTATTCTGTCGTGGAGGTACAACCGGCTTTGATGTGATATCCGCTCCGAGAACTGGAAATGAAACATGGTCAGGAAATAAAGTGAATCCTTGGCGTTGTTACTCACGCTTAGCGAGGCTTTCGTTTAAAGAACAAACTTTCGTTCTTCACTAGTGACTCACTTCACTTCACACTATAGGTAATCAGTTTCTTCTAATTCCGTACAAACAAATTGTCTTCCGTCACAATTAAGCCATGGAAAATGAGCCTTATTGTAAGTCAAAATCGATGGACCAGAAAACGTGATGAGGGCTATCATAAATTGTCATTTCATTCTATGAGAAAACTGCGTTGATCGTTCTCCTTTATCTTTACTCAAGCAAAGTCGACAAAACAGTGGAAAAAGACCCCAGCGATGGGACACGAAGACATGAAGATGCAAATAAATTCGATGCGGAAAAAACCTTAAGGAGCGACAAAAGATTTAGGTGAATCTCTTTCACGAGTATCTTTAGTTGCATTTGCTTACCAATGACATCGCCACCAGTTCGATCTCGTGAGTGAAAACTGGCTAGATGGGATGTGGATGGCGTATTTTCTATAGGCAACACCGCAGTGCTGTCCGTTTCCAGATCGTACACTGGATTCGAGAACGTCGTCGAACCGGGTTCTAACGAGCTGATCTGTTGCATACTGTACTCGATCGGGTGTGGGTCCTACAATAAATCGAATTACGATCATCTCGATATAAATGAAACGGTAGGAAAAAGTGCTACACATTTGAAAAGAAAAGAGGTAGTTCTGCAACATTTAAAGGTCCCATGTCAAACTTATGCCATAACTTCCACGCGAAACCCTTAAAAATGCCAATCTCTGAATTCCAAAGATTTTGGCAATTTCGATTTATTGACCTATAATGCACGTGCGCTGTTTAGCGTTGGTCTTCGTATGAAGCACGAGTAATTTTCCATCTGCTGCAACAAACAGCTATACTCGTCCGCGCCTCATTGAGACGCCAATCGATAATACCTGCCACCATGCTGATTCTTCAGTGCCGCGCGATTGCTTTTTTTGTTAACTAAGAAGTTTCGATGACTTCAAATCTAACTTGATTTGATGAAGCGAATGAAACAGCAATAGGTTGCTGATTGAAAATTAGGCATTCTATCCCTTACTTAGTGGACTATGCAGTTGTACCATTCCTCATATAATGCACGGTTTTATTTCCTTTACAATTCCTAACACTTTTTTCATTGGCCAAAAAATCCAGACGTTGAGGCCTTGACACAGAAGTAGAAATTGGTTGTTTTGTTGCTACAGTTACAACTATGTTATCGTCTTAGCTTTTGTGGGCTATTACTGTTCTAGTTGAGGTAAATTATGAGTGCAGAGATCGCCGCTTTCGCTCTCATTCTTCCTGTTTTGGTTTCCCTTCAGTTGGCTGTAGAATGAATATATATATATATACATGTATATATGTAAATGTACATATATATATGTATGTATTCGTATGTATATTTATATACAGTGCACTAAAAAGAAAAATTCTGGAACCGACTGCACTGAAGGAGGCACCACAATGTCCATACCGACCGTTATGGGTTAAATGAATTGGTTAAATGACATAGACTGCGATACAAAAAGTGCGGAACAGTGCTTCTGAACTGATCTTAGTTAATGAAATTATTGCGTCGGCGACACATGTGGGCATGAAGCTAGTTATGGTTTGACGCTGTTTAGTGGACGGAGTGCGGTGGGTCTAGTCCAAATTCCACATTTGCGGATTTGAAGGTAGGTCCATATGCGTCGTTTGCGATTGCTGAGAAACCTATAATAACTTCATGGCATCTCATCGAGTTGGACTGCCTTCCAGCGGTGATACAGCGTAATCGAATGTTTGATCAGAGCCGTTCATAGAAATAGTACAACAGCTCCAGCTCACCACAGAGCGTTTTCGTTTAATGTAACCGCTACGGTGATTGAAAAAGCCGTTCATGACTGTTGTCGCCTTCATCGAAACGCCTAAAGTAGGACTGCACTATCGGTTTGTTACCGACACAAACACGGCTCATATATCCCGAGGGATCTAGTTTGTAAATCGTCCACCTGGATTCGATCTTACCTTACCTCCAGCGCTCGTGACTTTTATACTATTGCTACGTAGCTGAGAGACAGACGAAACGAAGTATCCATATGGTGTGGTGGTGAACACGTTAGCCCCCGGAAAGGATAATAGAGCGTTCGTTCCCCACTGCAGACACCTGCCGTCCGGAGTTTTGAAAATATCTGTCATTGTTGTTCTATCACACATAATACACTGCCATGAGGCTATATCAACAAGGCAGAGAGCAGTTTAAGCGTGAGGAAAAGATCTTAAGGGAAAAAACCTGAATATTAATCCTTTAAGCCAGTATATATTAGGTTAACTGCAAAGAGTCTTTCATCTTTTATAAATTTATAGGCCTTATTTTCTATTTTTTACTACGACGATTTGAACAGCTCAGCTCACCTGCTTGCTGTCAAGTGCTGGGTTGCTAAATGAGATGACGTTTCCATGAAACGACACGGTGCTGTCGGCAGCTTCGTTCTTCTTCGACAACAGTGCACGTTTTCTGACGAAAGTATTTTATGTAATAAGGAAGTCCTCAACGGAGAATAAATCAAAGGTTATGCTGACTGTTTACAGATGAGGCAAAACTACCTGTACATATTAACGGCGAAAAATCCGACGAGGCCAATGCAGACAAGCAGCGCCAACAGGAGGAACAGTGCAAGCAGCAAGTTTTCAGATATTCTACCGATCAACTGAAGTGAAGAGTGCTTTAATTGAAAACCAAACACTTTGATTCAAAAGGTTTAGCACATTAAAAGCACAGAAAACCAAGGATCTCTGAGCATTGTCGCCACTAACACTTTTGTTTCTAAAGGAAAGTGAGAGAAAAAAGGAACGAGAAACCTTAGGAGGCATGACAATTATCTTCATTTAGCGTTATAAGAACTGGGCTATTCGAATGCATGAAAGAGTCCTCTGCTGCTTCTTGTAAAACGAAAATTACTGTTCCGAATCCGAATGGTGCTTCACCGACCTTTCTACTGACGGTGTTTGATTTCTGGCAGTTCTCGCCTTCGAAATCCGACGAGCACTCACAGCTTCCATCCAGCTTGCAAATTCCGCCGTTCACACAATTGCACTGACGAGGCATCACCAGCGCGTCCACGCGTGCCATCGAGCACGATCCATCCTGCAACACTCCAAAGTCAGCGAATATTTTGCTGATGTAAGGCNAGCGTTTTCGTTCAGTGCAACCGCTACTGTGATTTAAAAGACGTTCAGGACTGGTATCGTCTTCACTGAAGCGCTTGAAGTAGGATTGCACTGTCGGTTTGTTACCAATGTCCACACGGCTCGTATATCCCGGTAGATCTAATTTATCGGTTGTCCACTTCGTCTTGATGTTACCTTGCCTCCAGCGCTCGTAACTTTCATACTATCGCTAAATAGCTGAGAGATAGACGAAACGAAGTACCCACATGGAGTGGTGGTGAACACGTTAACCCCCGGAAAGGATAATAGAGCGTTCGTTCCTCACTGCAGACACTTGCCGTCCGGAGTTTTGAAAATATCTGTCATTGTTGTTCTATCACACATAATACACTGCCATGAGGAAATAGTAGGCAGTAAATGAAAAACCAATATTGCTGAATAATTTTTCAAAAAGTACCTCAACATAACCTATATCAACAAGGCAGAGAGCAGTTTAAGCGTGAGGAAAAGATCTTAAGGGAAAAAACCTGAATATTAATCCTTTAAGCCAGTATATATTAGGTTAACTGCAAAGAGTCTTTCATCTTTTATAAATTTATAGGCCTTATTTTCTATTTTTTACTACGACGATTTGAACAGCTCAGCTCACCTGCTTGCTGTCAAGTGCTGGGTTGCTAAATGAGATGACGTTTCCATGAAACGACACGGTGCTGTCGGCAGCTTCGTTCTTCTTCGACAACAGTGCACGTTTTCTGACGAAAGTATTTTATGTAATAAGGAAGTCCTCAACGGAGAATAAATCAAAGGTTATGCTGACTGTTTACAGATGAGGCAAAACTACCTGTACATATTAACGGCGAAAAATCCGACGAGGCCAATGCAGACAAGCAGCGCCAACAGGAGGAACAGTGCAAGCAGCAAGTTTTCAGATATTCTACCGATCAACTGAAGTGAAGAGTGCTTTAATTGAAAACCAAACACTTTGATTCAAAAGGTTTAGCACATTAAAAGCACAGAAAACCAAGGATCTCTGAGCATTGTCGCCACTAACACTTTTGTTTCTAAAGGAAAGTGAGAGAAAAAAGGAACGAGAAACCTTAGGAGGCATGACAATTATCTTCATTTAGCGTTATAAGAACTGGGCTATTCGAATGCATGAAAGAGTCCTCTGCTGCTTCTTGTAAAACGAAAATTACTGTTCCGAATCCGAATGGTGCTTCACCGACCTTTCTACTGACGGTGTTTGATTTCTGGCAGTTCTCGCCTTCGAAATCCGACGAGCACTCACAGCTTCCATCCAGCTTGCAAATTCCGCCGTTCACACAATTGCACTGACGAGGCATCACCAGCGCGTCCACGCGTGCCATCGAGCACGATCCATCCTGCAACACTCCAAAGTCAGCGAATATTTTGCTGATGTAAGGC